>VZRZ01004745.1:889025-972575 GCA_013398175.1 Climacteris rufus
GAAATAAGGTCACTTATTTGAAGGGAAAGATCTGTTAAAGAAATGATATACCCTTTACATAAGGACTTCCAGAGGTTCTGTGTACTTTCTGCAAGTTATCAGTTCAAAGTAAAGATATTTAGGTTTCTGTATCCTGTAGGTTAACCTGTCAACAATCTAATAATGAATATGAAAATAAATGGGGGAGAAAATTATTCTATTTCATTGGGAAATATGCTATGGATTTGACAAAAAAAAAAAAAAGTCAAGCATCAAAATCCATCCAAAAAGCTTCAATTCAGTTAATTTTTCCATTGAAGAAACAATGTGATAGAGTCATGACTAACAAAAACATGCAAAGAATGAAAATCCAAGATGAGTGCTCAGCATGGCTGATCACTGCTTGTGCAGTGCAGAGGGAGACCCTCAACCTTCAATGCCAGGAGGGTTTTCCAAGTGGGAGCAGTCCCTCCAGACACAGAAACACCAATCTGCTTTCAGAATGGAAAAGCCAGTTTTGGAAAGTGCTGACCCAGCTTGCATCAACTCTCTGTCTTTATTGGAAATGCTTCTGCTGACACACTGTAAATATTCTCCTTGGCTGCTTATCAGTTTAAAGATTTTTTTTTTTCATCTGTATCGAAAGCTCAGTAATCTCAAAAGTTTGGATATTAGGAAAAAAATCTTCACCTAAAGGGTTGTCAAGCATTGAAACAGGCTTCCCATGGAAGTGCTTGAATTGCAGTCCCTGGAGGTATTTAAAAGACGTGTAGATGTGGTGCTTAGGACACGGTTTAGTGGTGGACTTGAAAGTGCTGGGTGAATGGTTGGACTTGATCTTAAAGGTCTTTACCAACCTAAATGATTTTATGATTGTGTGTTTCTACCATCAGTCTTTCAGCCTGTGTGCACAAAGGTGAGAGAAGAGCAGCAGATCGTGCCACAGGCAAACAGGAGACACCAAGGAGGATTAGGGGTGAGGAGTCCACCTTGCTGGTGGCTGGATAACTTCAGCCTCCATTGCTAAATACTCTGGGTGCTGAAAAGCAAAATATTTTGCTTTTTTCATATAAATGAAGACAACCAAAGTCTTTAAATCACTCCTCTTGTTCTCTTGTCAGATAAAAGAAACAGAAGCAGGTAACAAGAAAAGGCAAGGAATCTACTTCAGAAGATGGGAAATTATTTTTAGACATCGCTTTTGTTAGCAAAACATGAAGGAGGAATCTGAGAGAAGTTAAGAGTGTGGATGAAATCCTGGCCCCAGTGCAATGAATCTCAAAACTCCCACTGGAGTTTAATTAAAAGAGATTATTTTTTTTGACAGATTTTACCATATATACAAAATACATTCTACAATACCATTTAAAAATCAAAAATGCTGAGAGTTTAAGTGATAACTGTAGTTCAGATTTGGTACTAACACCAAAAGAGAAAGAAAAAAGAGCACATCAGTCCCCAATAAATTTTCAGGTGCCAATTCCTTTCAACAGCAATAATAATCATAATAATAACAAAGAAAGGGAGAGAAGCTCTTCACTCAGTATATCTGTCTGCTGCCGGGACCGTGGCAATCAGTACAGAACACCATATTCTACTCACTTTCCAATTAATTCTGCCTTCTCACAGAGTGTCATGTTGTTCCCATCCCTAAAGTGCTTTTTCCCTTTTGTGCATGTTCCTTGGCTGTTAGTCCTCCTTTCATGGCCAGCTTCACTGAGGCCACACAAAGTCTGAAAGGCAGCTTTGGCACCATATCAACTAACTATAGAGGCTTCTCAGCAGAGCAGGCAATGTCTATTGCAAGGACATAAGACTCTAAAAAATACATAGAAATCCATTTAAATATATAATTATTTACTGATTATGCCCATTCTGTCTAAAGTATTTAACAGTATCTGTCAAAAGGTCTGGACAAAGTTGAGATTCCAATCTAAATCAGTTTTGGAATATGAAACATACAAAAAACCCAAACCAAAACAAAGCAAAACAAAACAAAAAGCAATCCAAAAACAAAACCAAAAAAAGTGCTAATAATTTGGGAAAGTGCCCTGAGACCCTCTCAGACAGTTTGACCTGCTGGATTCCTAAACACAAAGCTTGAAGATTTTGTTCTGGATTTCCATGCCTAAGTTTGCATGTGAAATACCACATTGTTTAGCTCTGTTGCAGTGAAGCTGTGAGGACTGAAAATATGAAAACAGGCTTTATTAAAGGCAAATAGGCAAATAGCTCCAGTCTTTAAAGACTGAGACTAATTCCTCCACACAAGCACACTATTTAGTGATGTTTTGGAAACCCATGCTAATTTGGTAAACACTATATGAGATAATCCTTAGGGAGAAAACAACATAATGGATAAAAAGAGTGGTAAAAACCAGAGTGACTGGACTACAAATAGGAAAAAGAAAAGGTTCATTGGAATCCTGGGAATTTCCAAGGAGATCCTAGATTTGCCTAGCATCGTGTTTTGAAGCTTCAACACTATTCAGCTATTTGCAAGTGCTGTGTAAAACTGTTATTTTTGCATTCTTCTCTATTATATTGTGAATCATCCTCCAGTCATCGTTCCTCACATAACGAGAGTGGAAACCACAGAAATAATAGAAAGACATAGTGTCTAAAAGGCAGAAGAATTCCTGCAGCATGGCTGGCTGAATTGTCATTGAAAAAGCAGATTGGGAAGACTTTTTGTGTTACTGTGAATTATGACTGAGTTTCTAAATGCAGAGGCATTCAACAGTGCATCTGCACATTTGCATTTGTGAAGTAATTTGTTCTACAAATGCAGTATTGATTTCTTAGTAGAACACAGCATATACCTTCAGATTTTTTTCCCCATGTGAAGAGATCTTTTGCTTTTTCTTTTTCTGTCCCTTGCAAAGAGTTCCACAACTTGAAATGGGCTCCCTGGCTGCAGTTATTACAGTATAGTTCTGTTTTTTTCTTACCCTTTAATTTGACCTTTCTAGATGTAGTCTAATAATTTCCTGTCCTATAATGTTAATTAAGAACTGAACATTTCCACCTGTTAATGCAGTAAAGTGCAGTTGTTCTTCTGGTAGCGCATATTAATAATGTCACTAATTGAGACAATAATTGTCATGACACGGGATCCCTCATTTTGTTCTGAATGAGTTTTACCTATGGGAGAATTAGGCTGTGACCTGACATGGGAGTTATAAAGTCTAATAATGAAACAACATGTTATAATCACCTTGTGAAGCCAGGAGTACCCATAGCAGAAATAATTAGCAGTGGGCAGAAGAGCTTCTGTGGGGCTTTAGTATCTGTATGCTGTTAATTAGGGACTTTGATACGTTAATTTGGCCAATATGAACTGTGAGGTGCATCCTTCTTTGCCTGCATTCCTGTGGAGGAGCAGAGTATTACAGTGGCTCAGATTCCTACACTGAGAGGATTTTTCTCTGTAGAGTTGGGATAGGTGGATGGTGGAGAGCCACCTCAGATCGATCTCTGGAAAGACACAGAAATGCTCTTAGGAGCCTTTGGGTGCGAGTGGTTCTTAGACAAGGTTTTCAGGACAGCATAAGCCTCAGAAGAATTGCACTTCCAGAGGTAACTAAGAGAGAAATGTTTTCAAAGCCTCGGGTGATGGGATGACCAACCCTAAAAGAGAGGTGCACCCTTTCATTTGGTTTTGCTGATGCCATAGGTGAAACATAGAGGGCACAGTGGGATGATTTAATAGTTCTGGGCAAAGAAGCCAAATTTCTTTTATGTCATGTTCTTATTCTTTATATCGCAAAACTGCTCACAAACACCACTTGAATTGTCTTTATTGGTCACAACATTAGACACTGTCTTCTGCTTCACTTTGGAAAAATTCAGTGTGAAGTGTTATCAAAAGTATTTTAAAGGCAAGAAAGACAGATGAGGATGGGTTAGAGAGCTGATTTTCACCTGAAAGTTTTGTTTCCTCTGTTTATGTAAACATGGGATGTGGGGTGTTGACTAGCATATGACATGGGATCAGGATTAGGTTTCTCTTATTCTACCAGGCTTTAATTAAACTCCAGTATCTAACTTTTTAAAATATGATTTAAAGACCTCATGTCTCTTTGGGCCCTTATGACAAAAGCTCTAATATATGGTCATGATTTAATGTTATTTGACTTGATACCATTTAACACACTGTGTACCTTTATAAACTGAGACAAGGTCTAAGTGATTCACTGACAGAAATGAATAAGATGATAGGTTTTGGTCGTCATTCTTGTTCTGTGTGACACTTGGTGGGGGGAGGGAGTAGTTGGGAATTTGTTCTTCCACATGCTTCTTTACACAGTGGGTGGTGAGGTTGCCCGGAGGAGCTGGGGATGCCCCATCCCTGGAAGTGTTCAAGGCCAGATTGGATGGGGCTTTGAGCAACCTGGAAGGTGTTCCTCTCATGGAATGATGATCTTTAAGGTCCCTTCCAACCCAAAACATTCTGTGACTCTATAAGCATTCCATGATTCTGTAACTATTAAACTGGTATTTCAGTATGTAGATGTGTACATCATAAGAGTGTTAATTAGTGATGTGATTATATAAGTAAGCATGATTTTTGCATTTCTGTGAAAGGAAGGGAGTGGCAAAGTATCTACTTTGGACTTGTTCTAGCTTAAATAGCTTCTGCCCATAGCAAAACAGGGAGAGACATTTGCCATATTCTGTCAGTAGACAAATGTTAGACATAATGATTAGTGTGATCTTTGTCTAAAGATCAGTGTTGCTTAAAGTTTTAAAATAAATATTTGCTAATCCTTTATATATGTCTCTTTCTTTTCAATATTTGAAGTTTCAGCCAGGTAGGGAAAATCAAAAGCACAGCTTCCTGTGTTAGAAGTGTATTTTTCTTGGCCACAGTTGCTTTCCTTTAATGTGCTGTTACTCTTTGCCTGAATTTAGTGCACTCAGGCATTCTCTTGATGCTTATAACAGCTGCTGCCTATTATTCAGATATCTTCATCAATCTTTTCATCATTATTCCTAAGGATTTTTCTTCCTGAGATACCAGGCTGTTCAAAGCCCATTGGTTTGTTAAAAGTCTGATTAAACTTTTGGTATATCTGACAGAGGATCTGCAGGGATTCCAGATTAACCATCTGGAATCATTTGATCTTAAACTGTATTAAAACAACGTTTCAATAAGCCCGTGTTTGAATGCTACCATGTTTATCCAATAAATGCTATCTCAGTATCGGCTTTTATTCACTGAAGAAATTAATTCACTTTCAGCTGCCTCACCTGCAATATCTAGTCTAGTTTTCAGAGGTTTTGTAAATTTATCTTAACAGGCTTAGATATTCACTCTGCCCAATAGGATGCTGTATTTTTATTAAACACCTGCTTAAAAGATGCTGTAAAACTAATAGCTCAAACAGGTTATTGTCACACATTGTAAACCATCTTTAGGAAGACGTAAACCATTTTTAGGAATAGAAAAGATTTTCCTGTACCATATGAAGACAGTTCCTATGCTCACCCATTCTTCTGTTAATAAATCAGACACTAGGGCAGTCCAACTGGATTCAGCTGAGATTTGTTGTCCTCCCCTAAGGTCCCCAGCAGCCCCAGGTGTGCCTCTCCTTAGAGCTGCAAAGCTGCTCTACTCCTAGAGTGAGATGTCTTTTCACAGTAGAGGAATTGCTTTCCATAAGTGCTCTTCTTTGAATTTAGCTGAGCTTTGACTGCCAGAGGAGCTAGATAAATAAATCCTAAACCATGAGTTCTCTCTTCCTGACCTTAACTTCCTGTTCTGACTACAAGTTATCTTTGTGAGGGTTGAGGACGGAAAATTGCTAAGCACCATGATGGAGTGTGTCCTTGAGGTCTCCATCTGGAGACACTAACCATAACATCCAAAGCATGCCATCTATATGCAATATAAATAAATAACTTTCCAGTAGATCCTCCTTTGAATGGGAAAATAAGCAAAGCAATAGCATTAGAAAGCACAGTTAGTCTGAAATCCTTGCTAAGCTGCAGATTATCCACAGCTATTTCCATAGCCCTTTGTGGAGTCATCTGGCCTCCTGCAAGCAAGCAATGAGAAAATGTAAGGAAGGCTTTTGCTCTGGTTTAGGCAGTCCTTTTCCCCACACAACCTCTGGTTCACTTTCACTATCTCTTCTTTCCCATGGCATTTAATATTTTAGTATTTCTTCTTTCTATATACCTCTCTTTTCTGTCGATTTTCATCATGCACATAAAAAAACTTTAGGAAACGAGGTAAGCTAAGCTAGCTGTTAATGCCTGTTGCATATGAATTGTGTTTAACTAACTCAACTGGACAGAAGACAAAACTGCAGTCACCTAAGAGAAAATCATGTTTTCATATGTACAGCACCTACCATAATTCTTTATTCTTGCTAGTTCATCCCTGTAAAAAGTAAGGATATTTTGGATAGATGGAACTTGATCTATAAAGTACTTGATTAGCACAAAGGATACATTATGCTAATAAGATGTTATTAAAAATATAGGAAGTGCATAGTAGAAGGGTTGCTTACCTAACTGCCCATATGACAATGCCTTTGATATCTGTTTCTGTTTGTATCTTAGTACCTAAAGTGATGCTCAGACATATTAAATCTCTTTTCGAATTAAATGTGTCCCACAGCTAGAAATTCAGCTACAGTAGGAATAGGTTTTTATATACCATAATAGAATGATTCTTTTTCTGTTCTACTTATGTAAGGAAGTTTCAGAGGAAGTAAACATATTCAGAAAGTATTTGAGAGATACATAATGCTACAGCTAACAATAAAAGAAACTAGAAATATCAGTCAAAATATCTAATTTCCCAGGGTTTTGTACAGACAGATAAGCAGAGAAAATTCCTCCCATCTGGATTATTCACTTTCTGTAATGCAAATAGGACACAGCATGGGTACAAAACAGATGGGAGAGGCATATAGTGAAAAGGGAAAATAAGAAAATTAATAAAACATGCTAAGGGAATTACATTCACTGTTGTTTACTACAAAATTGACAATTTCATTTTCTGACAAAAAGGTAAAACAATTGTTATTTTAAAGGTGTAACCTTGATCTGTCGTAGAAATCTGAGATGGATACAGCTTTCAAAAACTTCTGTGTTGAAATGTTGCATTATAAAATATTATAATTTTGCAGCTTCTTCTTTTTTTTTTTTTTTTTTTTTTTTTTTTTTTTTTTAGTTTCAGTATTTTTTCATTCTGCCTAGTTTGGAAAATATCTTGTTCCTTCTAAATGAAAGTATTTGGTGTCATTGTCCTATCCACTGTAGCAGCACACTTGGCAGAAGCTGCTGCTTTTGAGCTTCAGGTTTTGGTGGGAAGAAAGCCCAGGCAAAGCCCTCAGCCTTCTTCTTTCAATATCTGAACTCTCTGCCTGAGCTGTGGTAAAATCCCATATTGCCTTTGTGTTACCTGTACCCATATCTCAGATGCCGTATATGGCTATGTCCTGGAAAGCTCTTCTCCACTGGTCACTTTGAACTATACCATTCCCTATTGGGTGTTTCCTGATTCCATCTCCCTTTAAAAGAGCCCTGCAGGGCTTCTTCCTGGCTCTTTTTTGTGGGTTACTCAGCCACCTGGATAACTCTGGACCCTCACTACACAACACTGGATTCACAATAAATGGCTGTTATCCCAAGGAAGAGCCCTCTGTCTAAGCCTTTTATTCTCGTCAGCACTACCACACCACACTTGGGGAAACTCTCGTCCCAGAGGAGCCAGCAGAAACAGGTTATCTGCAGTAGCTAGGACTCTGTCCTTTGGAAGAGTTATACAACTCATCCTGGCAGGGATCACGCACGCATAAAAGCACTGTCGCTACCTCGAGAGCATTTCGGCCATTAACGCTTTTAATCCACCAAGATTTCAGCTGACTATTTTAAATGCCTAAGATATCTGCGTATGGTAAGGAGGTGTGAAGTTAGACCTACAAGGTATCAACCTCCTGGAGTGGCAGCTGGAAGCTTGGCAGAGTACTTTATGATTCCTATATTTATAGTAGGTGCATATGTTTAGGCATTTATTTACCTTCTGGATAGGTGAGGACATCTGGACATCTTCCTGGCAATGTTTCAAAGGTGCTTCCTAGAAAGAATTACAGAGGGGGAGCATGTACAGCCCAGAGTCCAGCAGTAATTTACTTTCTTTTTTTTTTTTTTTTTTTTTTGTAATGTTGAAGATGTTTACCATTTCATGGTGATGTTTTATTTAGACTATTGGGACAGTAATATCTTGAATAGTATGTCTTGAATAGTTTGTCTTCACCATGAGAGAATAATACATCCACACACAACTTGTTTCTGTTTTCTTTGGACAGATTTCCTGTGTGTCATACTTCTTTCCTAATAATTGAATCTTGCCCACATAGAAACCAGCACAAAACCTGAAGCAATCAGATTCTGCCTTGCGTCTTGTCTGCTCTTGTTATGGCTGTCAGAGAAGGTTATAACCTGTCTAGATTCATAACAACTTTAATGGTGTTTTTCATACACTGGCCTGAAAAAAGACAGTTCAGCTCTTAAGATTCTCCCTTACAATGGGGACCCAACAAGAATCATTATTGACACACTCAAAATAATCTGTCATACTTCTTTAAAATATTAATGAGAAAACCCTTGAGTCTTTTGATATTAGTAATTGTTTCATGTTGTAATTGAATTTGAAAAGTCTGTTAAGATTTTTATCCTCTGACAGTAGCTTATTATTTCTAGAATAAAATTGTTTGATAAGTGGTTTAGGTGACAGCATTCTGAAGAAGCCCTTTGCACTTCATCTTTTTATGAACAATGAAAGCTAACAATACACTATAAATGCAGACTCCCGGGTCCAGAAGTTTTAAAGGAATGTGTAATTTAGTATCATAAGATTTCCAAAGAGATCCTGTTTTCTAGAAGTTTGATCATCCTTATAGTTCTCATCTGAAATGCCTTTGGCTGGTTCTCCTCTTTGCTGAAGGGAAATCTACAAAATAGAAACAATCTGTGAACTGATGCCCCACTGGTGCTGTGTTCTAGGGCACTCTTGATTCACCTCAAAATTCAGTTTTGCATCCCACCATGATGTCTGGTTTTTTGCCCCCAACACTATGATATTATCAGTCATAGCCTGGGTGCGTTGTTCTGTGGAATTGCTATGTAGCCTGTTCTTCACTCTATTCTGTCTATGAGTACTTTGTTATTCCTTATTCCTACTCAAGTGCAGCAACTTGCACTTGGCCTATAGTTTTTTCCAAACCCTTTGTCCATTTGTCAATACTGTTTTAATTCTATTCTTATCCACCATGGGGTTTACAACCGCTGCCAGTTTGCTTCCATCTGGAATTGTGAAAGGCATAGTATCTCTGCAGATAACCCAGTCACTGCTGGGTAGCACTGGGCCCAGGTGAAACTCTATGGAGCCCCATCAACAACTGTTTCTTAATTTGATGGAGGACAATTACTAGCTATTTCTGAGTGCAATTTTCAAGCCAGTTGTTCAATCTATACAACAGTACTTCAGTCTAAGCAGTATTTTCATAGTTTGTGTATAATAATGTCAAGCAGTGTCAAAATGCTTGCTAAGATCAGGATATATCACACCTGATTCTCCTTCCCTAACCACAAAGCCCATTATCTCTCCTAAGAAGGAACAGACTTGATTTAACATGATTCAGTTTCTAATAAATTCATACTGGCTACTACTTAGCACTTTGTCTTCCTACTAGTATATTTATTTACCCACTAATAATTTGTTTCCTTTTTTTTGAGATGTTTATAGTAAATGAATTTAGGGATACAATTCTATGTGTTCTCTTTCCCTTCTTTTATCCTTTGTGTAAAGAGATAGGTACAATCTTTGACTTACTGATCTTTGGCCTCTCCTGTTTTCATCAATTTGTTACAAATACGTTCTAACATGTTGGAGATTGCTTTAGCAAGACTTCTACATGCTTTGAGGTCAATTTACCGGACTAGTACATCTGAATTTTTTTAGCTTTCTGTTTTAGGCAAATGGTCAATAACATATTCTTCCTTATTCTCACCCGAGTCCTTCATTAGTGTCAGTGGTATTACTTCTCCAACCACAGGTAATCTTTTTGCTGAAGAAGAGAATAAAGAGAAAAGACTGGTTTCTTCAACCACCTCAAGGCCACAGTCTGTAGTCATTCACCTGGAGGCAATGCCATCAGTCAGAGCCAAACCTTATATCCAGCTCTCAAACCCATGCCTCCAATCCTGAAGGAGATATTTGTGTAGCTGCAGTGGGCTGCACAGTTGATGGGTGACCTGCCCTTGCTGGAATATAATCACTGCTGCCACATGAACCTGCAGCTTCAGGGTTGTATCACTGAGGACTGACTGACACTTTAGCTGGAGCTCTCGAGGCTGCAACAGCATCCAATAAGCGAGCTTAACCCTACTGGTGTGAGTTGCAAAGGTTTTGCAACTCTCCCAAAGCACAGAGTTCTTGCTACTGCAGATGACCTGTTTCTGCTGGCTCCTCTGGAAATGAGAATTACCCCAGACGTGATGTTTTAGCGTCAGCGAGAATAAAAGGCTAAGAGGGCTCTTCTCAGGAATCACAGCTGTTTATTGTAAATCCAATGTGGTGTTCTGAGGGTTCAAGTGAGTGAGGGAGGAGACACCCTGAGGGCTGTGGGATTCCAGGAGAGAGAGTGTGGAAGCTCTGCAGGGTCTTTTAAAGGGAGGTGGGACCAGGGGGCACCCAATGGCAAGACGCATAGTTCAAAGTGACCAGTGGAGAGCAGGAGAAGAGAGACCTCTCCAGGACGTGACCATATAGAGTCTTCCAGGGCATAACCGTACCTGGAACCTGAGGTTGGGGATACAGGTGACACAAGGGAAATATGGGGTTTTACCACAGCTGAGGCGGAGAGTTCAGATATTGGAGGGAGAAAGTTCAGAGGGCCTTGCCCTGGGGCTCTTCCCACCAATCCTGAAGCTCAACAGCAGAAGTTTCTACCAAGTACACTGCTACAACTGACAGCTCATTGCTTGACGTTGCCCTTTATTAGTTTATGCCACTGAGTATTTTTTATTATGCTTTATTCCCTTTTCATTTGTATCTTGTGTCTTGACCTTTCAGAGCTCATCCCTATACACTTCTGGTGTTATTTTATATTTTCCTCTGCTAATCTGTATGCAGGTCATCCAGGAGACCATTACTGAGCCAAATCCATCACTTTCTATGCTTCTGCTTGGAAAAGTTCATACTTGTTCAGTGTTCTTCCAGTCAGTCTGATCACTTTCTTGAACTTCTGTTTTTGATAGACCTGTTTGCCCCTATAAGCTACGTTCCCTCTCACGTCACTGCAATATGCTTCCTGGGTGTTTAATGTCCTCGTTCCACTGTTTTCCTTCCAGAATTGTCATCTCTAGTAGTTCAGGGCTTCTGTAGTGCAAGCTGTTTTCCTATTCGGTGTTATTTCTTACAGATATTTTTGGGTTTATGCATTACAACACCAAAGAAAATCTGATCCCTCTCACAGGACTTTCTGCATGGAAGTAAGATCCTACAAATTTTAAAGTTTTCTTAGTAACACTCATTACCTCTAAAGAAATATAAGAAATACTTCATTTTTTTTCTTCACAGTGACAAAATAACAGTGTTCTTAAAACAAATAACATTATTTATCTTAGAATATTAAAACTTGCAAAACATAACAGCTATTAGGTTGGCACTGGTCTCCACAAATTGCCAGATTTAATAATTATAAAAGTTCTATAATTTCATAAGCTGAAATTATGTTTATTTTCCATGTAAAGCATGAATTGTCTGCTCACAGAGAATCAGAGATATTCTTGATTGTCAAAGAAATTACTGACATTTTAGCATTTTCTTATACAGAAAATTGTAATCTATTAAAAGCTATTTTAAGAAGTTTCTTCTTACTTTAAATTGATACATTAAAGATTTTTAAGTTGGACACCTGTATTTGAATTTTTATTCAGTTGTTTCAGTTCTTAAATATTAATTTTTTTTTACTAGCAAAAACTGCCTGATTATTGTGACTTTTTGACTTTTTAAAGACTTCAGAACAAAAATCTGTGAAGTATTTATACATTTTCTAATAGCAAATTTACTCTTAATTAAACAGTAAAAGTTTTCCTGGCCCAGCTCCAATCACAGCCCTTATTTATCACAATGAATGAGGTTGCAAGGAAATGTTGGATTAGGAACTGCTGAGAGTAATCCTAGAAATCTGACATAATAGCTAAGCATGACATATCTATTCTCAATATTTTATGTGGAAAGATCAACATAATGTCTTCCCTTTCATCTGGGATAGGCAGCATACCTAACTAAACTTTTGCATATGAATTTCAAAACCTGAATGAAAGCAGACTTCAATTTATGCATTTCAATTCAACAAATATTGGGTTGAAATTATAATGTGCACTTTAAGTCTAGAGTTAATGTTTTAATCTTTCCCGTTGTGTGCATTACATTTCCATGCTTCTAATTTTCCAACTATGTAATTTATGGCTGACTTTAGCAAACGTAAATAGTAATAAATTGACATGTTCAATGCAGCAAAGATGAGGGCTTAAAATCTCCTGGCCATATTGACTGGGACTTCCCAGGACAAATCTGTTATATCTAAAGTCTGATTTTTCATAGTCTTTGATGAACATTTTTTCCCTGAAAAACAGCAGCTTTTGATCCATATATAGGGCTGACCTCTACAGCATGTTCTGGGCACTGAGTTCCATGGTCTGTTTCTGATGTGTGTGGAAAATGTCCTTCCTTCAGTGGGTGATGAAAGACAACACCTTAGTCTGTGATCTGATAATTTGGTTTGATTTTCCATTGTTCTTACATAATGAAAAGTAGGATTAATTATTTTGTTTTTATCTTTTGCAAGCCGTTCAGGATTTCATTTTTTCTATGATTCTGTCATTAATTTTCTCCTTTCCAAGGATGAATTTGCCTAATCTCTCCTTATTCTAAAACCACCCATATCTTTGATTATCTCTGACACCTTTCTCTGTAATTGTTCTGATTCAACTACTTCCTTTCTGAGATGAGGAGAAAGAACTGTGTGCAGCACTGAGGATGCAGGACACAAGGGATTTGTATGGTGGCATAATGATGTATTCTACTTTCTTTTCTATTGCTTTTCAGCTATTTGATTCTCCTTTCTGACTGCCACTGAGCACAGAGCTGAGGTTTATAATGAACTGTTCACAAGTTTCCTGAGAGCTAATATCAGATTTAGAGCCTATTACTGTATGTGTGTAGTTACAGTTGGTCTTCCTTATGTACCTTACTTTGCATTTATTGACACAGAATTTCAGCTCTAATTTTATCACCCAGTCACTCAGTGCCATGAGATCCATCTACAACATTTTGTAGTGGACTTTTCATTTTTCATTGTCACTGGACTTGTTTGAATTTTTCACCCTAAATCCCAATCATTAATGAATGCTTGAAATGCATAGGGCTGAGCATGATTCTGTATAGAACATTACAGATAACTTCCCCAACTGTGAACACTGATAGACTCAAACACAGTTTATATATCCTTATACCTTTTGGGGTGCTGGTTGGCAGCAGGCTCAGAAGTCAGCATTGTGCCCTGGCAGCCAAGAGGGCAAGCCTCATCCTGGGGTGCATCAAGCACAGATCAGCAGCCAGTCAAAACAGGTGATTATCCTGCTGTGTTTAACATCCATGTGGCCTCACCTGGAGTGCTGTGTGTGGTTCTGGCCCCACAGTTTAAGAAGGATGTGAAGTTCTTGGAATGCATCCTGACGACGGCAACAAAGCTGGTGAGAGGGTTGGAAGGCACATCCTGTGAGGAGCAGCTAAGGACATTCAGTTTGTTAGGAGAGAAGCAGGCTGAGGGGTGATCTCGCTGCACTTTACAGCTTCCTGAAGAAGGGAAATAGAGAGGGAGGCTCTGATCTCTTCTTCAGTTTTGATATCCTGTGATAGGACATGTGGCACTGGTTCGAAGCTGCCCCAGGGGAGCTTTAGACTTGACATTAGGAAGCATTTCTTGACTATGAGGTGGTGGAACACTGGAACAGGCTCCCTAGAGAGGAGGTCAATGGTCCCAACCTGTCAGGATGTAAGCAGCAATATGCTTTAACCTTTGGTCATACATGAAATGGTCAGGCAGTTGGACTAGACGATTTTTGTAGGTCCTTTCCATCTGAAATAGTCCAGTCCTATTTTATGCTAATCTATGAGATTAAGAGATGAACATTTTTGTTCCATGACAGCATGTAATTATTGAGAAACCATTGTTAGGGATCTGGTAAAACAAATTTTTGGAGGTGCAAGTGTTCTATATCAATTCAATTATCCCCTAAAGGGCTTTAACAGGGGGCATGGCTTTCCCTTTCCATTATTTTTCGTTCTACACCATTCTGTCATGGTTGTCCCCATGTCCTCATATTGAATAATTACAGTTTGTGCCAATTTGCGTATTACAGAAGCCACTGCCTCTCCTTTATTTTCTTTTTGATCTAAACTGGCTTTTGTAAGTTAACATTTCAAAGAACTGTGAGAATTGCCAATAAAATAGACTTACCTGAGTTTCCTTTAAATGAGCCAGCTCTACTTCTGCTCCCAATATAAGGGAATTGTATCAGCAGTGGAAAGAGTGATATAAAGGTTAACCTCCCAGGTATTTATTCAGCTAGTCTGAGCAGCACAGCATGGTTTAGTAGGCTTAAACTTATTTGCACCTGAAAGGAAGCCGAGAAAGAGAGTTCAAACAGCCAGTCCAACAGCACAGGAACCTTAGAAATGTTCTCCAGATGTCCAAAGGTACCTGTTTTGGTGATACCTTCAGTCTCCCTCATGTATAGTAAGTTTTTTTCCAGGGACTAAGGACATACTCTTGAGGCTCTGGTGTCCCTCAGGTACAGGGGGACGTTTCTTGGCAAAGATCCATCCCAATTCTGAATGCAAGAAGAAGGAGGAGAAGTGGGTTAATATGTTATCTGCCTGACTTAATCTCTTCAGGCTGTGTAATTCAGAGTCTCTCTCTTCAGGTCAAAACAAGGCCTGAATAAGCACCATCACCTATGTCCTAGATTAAATATGAGCTTGTTTTCCAGAGAGAAACTACCTGCTGTAACCAAAAGTTCAGCCTATGCGAGTGAGAGTCAGGAACTCTCAAAGGCAGACTTCCAGGTGAAACCTGCCTCTGGTCAAGATATGCTCTCAGTGCAGCAATTTCTGCTTTGGCCCCTTTAGCAGTTAATTTTACCAGGTGCAGACTCTCTTGCTGCATTTGCATTTCTTCGCAGGAGTAGCCTGAAAATAGGACTTAGGGCCAAATTTACCTCCTATATGTTAAAACATCCTGACACTTGGCTCTAGAGCAAAACAAGAAAATGCCTCCCGTACACCCAATATGTGGTGGGGTGCTCACCAGCCATGTAAGGATGCTTTAGTGGTTTTGTAGTCATAGTGGGAGAAAAATGCTTTCTAGAATGGCTCCAGTGTAGCTTGTGTATTTGAACGCTGCCTGACTATGAGCTGAGCTTAGATACCTTGGAAAAGAAATATTCCTTTAGGATGTGCCCTGTGTTTCAGGCTGCAGAATCAGACCCAGATGAAGGTAAAGGGAGCAGTGGGGTGCAGTGTCAAGTGAAAGCTGCTGGTAAGAAACAGGAGTGAATAGGACATGAAGCCACAACATATATACAGGGACTGTCTACTACAATCAAATAAACTGTGCCAGGAAGATGTGGCATAAGAGATCTCACTGGGTCAGATATGATGGGAGAAGCAGCTTTGGAAATTCGTTAGGCACTGATGGAAAGCAAAGCTTCACTGCAATTCTTGATAGCTTTTCTGCCCAGTGGGAATCTAGCACAAAAGCCTTTTAGCACACAGTTTAACTGGGAATACCTGAGCAAACTGATAACATTGCAGCTTTTATGGTGTTCTTGTTTTTCACACATCACAGCAAACCACTCCACAAAGCATTATAAGGATGTGTGCATGTGTGTGTGTGTTTGTGTGTGTGTGTGTGTGTGTGTGTTTATGTACCTCCATCTGCATGTTCAGGTAGCAGCTTGAACAAATTAAATGATTTTATCCATAGTGAGAAGAACTACAGTGGGAAGGATCAAACAAGGACATGGCTTTCCCCTTCCACTGTCTTTCATCCTACACCATTCTGTCATATTTGTCCCCATGTCCTCATATTGAATAATTATATTTTGTGCTGAGTGAAGAGGTTGCTGTGTTACCTGCCAAGCACATAAATCAAGCCATGTTTCTAATTATAGTATTGTTCCTTCCAAAGACAAAAAACCCAGTTCAACTGTGGCTCAAAATTGAATAATTTGTTCTGTGGCTAAATATGTCATATTCATACAGAAATGAAAGAACACATGGGATAGATCATGTACTAAAGATCCTTTTAGATGCAAATTGATTAGGAAGAACAAAGTGATGATCAAGAAAGAGTTTCTTATCTCCACCTCTTCTATCTGTCATCTACTGTTGTTCATCACCATAGTATTTCAACAAGCACTCCCAAAAGGCAAAACAATGTTGGAGTCTGGTAGAGGTAGAAGAGGTGTTTTTTGTGTGTGCTTTTCCTTGTATATATTAAACAAAATAGAAATAGGAAAAGAACACTGAACTGTGAAATGTCCAAAAAAAATTTGGAATTGATACCCACAGAGAGAAATACTGATGCTACTTTTCCAGCTCCCTCTGCAGACCAGATTATAAGAAAAGTTTTTGGACAACCTGTGCTCGTCCATGCTGCCTTATATGAATTTCTACACTCTTGTGAATTTTAACCAGCTCTTCGTTATTATTCAAGGCTTTTATTTTCCTGTGATTTGACTAGTGCCTGGTCTAATCTTCTGCATGTCATCCAAGTTTGGAATTTACTTCCGAGGTGCATTTCTGTGTCAAGCACTACTGCAAGTCCTCTCAGAGGCTTCCACCAGGATCGATAATGTGAGCAGGCTAATAAGGGTAGAGGATAAATTCTTACTTTCCAGTTCATTGGACCATATAACATTTCCTGCATGAGATGATGTGATATCTTTGGGTCTGTCTGAGGGTTGCTTTTTGTTTTCCTGTTATTCTCTGAGGAATCATACAATCATAGAATGGTTTGGCTTGAAAGGGACCCTAAAGATGATCAGATTCAACACTCCCCCTGCCATGGGCAGGGACACCTTCCACTAGATCAGGTTGCTCAAAGCCCCATCCAGCCTGGCCTTGATAAGTTCCTTCCACAACTTCTCTGGGCAACCTGTTCCCTTGCCTCACCATTCTCACAGTAAGGAATTTCGTCCTAATATCCTTTCAGTTTAGCTGTTGCCACTTGTCCCTTTGCATCTTTTTTTTAGCCCCCTTCAGGTACTAGAAGGTGCTCTAATGTCTCCCCAGAGCCTTCTCTTCTTCAGACTGAATAGCCCAGCTGTCTCAGCCTGTCTTCATAGGAGAGGCTCTGATCATCTTTGTGGCCTCCTCTGGCCTCACTCCAGCAGGTCCATGTCCTTATGTTGGGGCCCTAGAGCTGGACACAGCACACCAGGTAGGGTCTCATGAGAACCGAGTAGAGCAAGAGACTCACCTGCCTTGACTTACTGCTGTGACATAATAGTTGTTAGTGAAAGCTTTGCAATTTTTTCGTATGATTTTTAATCCATGTTTATGGATTAACAGAAGCTAGAATAATAATGTGTTCAGTGTTAGCTATAGTTATCTAGGTATTTAGGATGTATTTATAAAGGTGGTTAGCAAATAATGGGAATCAGACTGTCATAATTCACTGAAATCTTGAACTAGGTATTTTTGTTTCCACGTCACACTTTGTCTTTAAATGGGTACTGCCTTCTGGTAATATAATTGTTTCATGCATGTGTTATTTACGTCGTTCATGAAGGGAAAGAAATTATTCCATAGAAAAGAAGAAAGTTTTACAGATTTCAATGCATCATTGGAATTAAAATACATTCTCTGTGTCTATTGTAACAAGTAAGTGGAAATAATACTCTCATTATGTGCCTTCAGATCTAATAAGGAGGGAAAAAATATCTTTTGGCATGCTATCAACAAAGAACATCTCTCATAATTGCAGTGTAAGCAGTGAAAGAATTTTAAAAGGAGTATTAACATACAAAATGGCCAAGATCTGTTATATTCTGCTGTTCTGAAAGGAGTTTGCTTTGGTACCCCCTGCATGCATAATCGGTTTCCCCGGGATTCAAAAACCTTCCCAAGTACCTTGTCACATGCCAAAGAGATTTACATTGGCTTTAGTCACTGGCAGACATTTCTTTCATTCTTTCTTCTGATTTCATGACCAGCTTCCAAAGTGGTAATGAAACCTCAGGTGGAGGTGAAGTCATTACCTGATGAGCACCCATGAGAAATACTTTGGGTTACAAGACACCATCAAATCTGAATTTCTTTGTTGTATCAAAAGATCTGAAATATTGTGTGCTTTGCAAGTGGCTCTGAAATTACCCTTAACACTGATAAGTTAAGCTGACGGCAAATAAACTATATATTTAGAAAATATAAAAACGAGTAACACAAAGTCAGTTTGACAGAAATGAAGGAAGGTCATCTTTTGGTCTGCTTATTGTAAAATTAGGTGTAAAGGGTTTTCTCACTCCCTGTTATTCATGTGACAAACTAATTAAATATGAGAACTTTGACCCCATTGTTAGGATAACTTTTGTTTTCTTTACACACTGAAGAAAAACTAGATCTAGAGAAAGTCTTGCTTGTTTATCCAGTTCTTTTCTGGTGGCTTTGTTAAGAGACTGCTCATATGTAGATTTCCTTTCTCTTCCTCTTCCTTCTTACCACCTTCATCCCTCTCACTTTCTATTGTTTTGTTCTTAAATTTTCAATGTTTAAGGTTGGCTTTATTTTACACTTTTGACTTTCACTGCATCCAGTTATGTCTTTAACAAGCCATTAATATATTTCAAGATAAAACACTGTGTTCTGACCAGTCATATTTAAATACTGTGTTCAGTGTTTTTACATATAGAGACTTCATTTACATTCAAAATACAAAACTTAGATCTCTGTCACACAATAGACAGCCAAATAAATAGGGATTAATTCTTGAGGTTTAGTTCTTTGTGTGAAGGACAAAGACTCCCCGATCTGTTCTGTGGACATAACTTGTCTTGGAGCACCAGTACCCCAACCTAGTCTGTGAGAGTTGCTCTGACATTATCATTGTGCTAACAGAGTACCTAGGTGAAGTTCTGTGACCTACAGAATTATACATGAGATTGGATTACACAGTTTGTTCAAAATCCTCCATCTTTCAGATCTCAGAACGCAAAATATTTTTTCTAAGGCCTTGCAGCAAAAAAAAAGAAGGGAGAATAACCCATAGCTAAGTTAAGAGGAAGAGGGGAGAGAGAACACACTGTGTTGTCCCTTCTTTCTCTGAGCCCTAACAAAGCTGGGGCACATCTTGACAACATAACACATCAGTCCACCCTCTTAACTTAAAATCTTTTTGGGCAACTGAGCAACAGGGGTAATTATGTGTTCATGCTGCTGGAGATATAAATTCCCAGACCAAGTGCAGGCAACAATGTTTCTGATCTTGTCTTTGGAAAATTAGATTGTCAAGTGCAAGTTTTAATTTAAAGACAAAGAGACACAGTGGGAACAAGGACTTGAGAACCACAAACACGGGGTAGAATGTCAAAGAGCACAGTAACTAACAGTTAAAGTCTAGCCTTTTCCAGCATCTGCTGGACTACCAGTAGGTAGATGGCATTCAAGAGGAATTTCCTCCTGCAGTATTAGCCAACAGCCTTTACGTATCTTAAGGATAGACATTTTCGTACCTGCTCAGTGGTTTCTCCCCAGTAATGTGAAGCAAAAGTACCTGTAAGCTCCTGTCACCCATTTTTTAGAGTCCTTAGTGCATTTTAAGGGCTATCAGAGTTATAGTCTCTAGGAACTCTCCACTCCAGCTGTAAATGGCACAGTTGGACCAGACCGGCTCTGTGCCCTGCTGATTAAATTGGTAGACAATGCCCCTACAGCCTGAATTTTATTCAATGCAAATCAAATAGATTTTAGGAAGATGAAGGAGAAGACAAAAAATCAGAAAACAGTATACTTCAGCTGTTGCTGCTACCTTTTCCCGCTATGTTTTCTGGATATTTTCCCAATTGTTTGTCTGCTTTTATAGTTTTAGATTTCTAAATACTGTAACGTTGAGCCTCCTACTGCTACCAGTGTAAAATGTTGTGCATTTCATCATTTAATTCTGGAAAAGAAGGATATACCTTTCAGACTGACTGTTCTTTAATTCAAAAAATTGCATTAAATTTTAAAATTATCTATAATAATACAGTTTTACAATATGTTTCTAACAACATGTATATAATTATGGACTCATGTGGAGTCCATAATTATATAGAGCCGTACAATTGGATAATTATATACTATAGTAATGAGTGGTTATTATTATGCTACAACTTGATCTTGTTCCTTTGACATTGTCTTGAAATATGTAGAGTTATAATTTCTTTGTGCCTGATAATTTCAGTCATATTTGTATCTTGCTGAATTGTGTATACACACAGATAGTGGGATAATATTCTGTTTCCCTTATGTATCTCCCATTCTGATTTAGCACTTTTCTAGACTTTAATGGAAGAAAAGGGCTTTACAGTCCTCTCTGCAGAGTAATAAAAACGTTAGTGGCAAGTAGGTAGCTAAGAAGATTAACTACTCATGTTTCAGCTTTTTCTTGGTAGTTGTTAGCTCTTCTGAAAATGCTAATCAGAAGATAGTAAGTCAGGAAGCTTTGTAATTCAATGCATTTTTACCTTTTTGCTTAGTAAATTCACTCTTGCTACCTAGTTTCCATTTTATAAGTTAAATTTAAGACATCTTGTCAAGCATTGTATCCTACACATTTTTTTTAATGCATAAAGATTCAGTTTTAAAAGTTCCTTCTCCTGTCATACTCCCTCAGTCTTTGTGAGAAATTGTGTAATAGTAAAATACCTTGCAGAAAAAAAAGGAATTATGTTTGCCAAGTTACACTTTTGAAGAACCACAGAGATAAATAGGAAATAATGATTTTCAGTTCTCATTAGCAAAAAAAGAAGTCAAGAAAAAACAATTACAATCTTGGTGGTCTGGATGTGTACAAGGAAGGGCATGAAACACACCTTTCACTTTGATTGGAGAAATCTTCCAAATCTAGTTTGCCTACAATGTCACATACATCCTCTGGCAGCCTGGAGTACTGTACATTTGTTTTGTTTATTTGGATGGTTCTATGTTGTTGTAATGAGGTCTCTACAAATCTCTGTGTCGTTGTTTAATGGTGGTAAGTGAGCTTTTGTACACCTGACCTTGAAGATTAACTTGATAGCCCAGGACACTGCTTCATGTAATCTCAAATGCTTGGTATACACTCATATGTCTACTTTGAACTAGTGGAACTGCAGAATGTGAAGCTAACAGACAAGAAAGTAATCTCAAACTGTGAGATTGCATTTAAAAGCCACAGCTGATGATGACAAAGCAAAGCAGGAAGATTTAAATCAAAATTATCCAAATCATCAATTTTAATAAAAAGCATTTCAGTCTGCAGAAAATAGCCTTGATTTAAATCATCATTCTGGTATTATTTTGCATTTGTCCTTGCTTTCCTAAGGAAAGGTTAATCCACGTTAACTAGTAACTATTAAAATACATTAATTTGCAAGTAAACATACATTTTACACTGTTTGGTTATTTTTAATAGGATATATTCTAGTAATATTCATTTATTAAAGCAATTATATGTCACAACATGTATTTGCTCAAATGATTAAGTTTTTAATTTCTTACATGTTTTAATAGTTTCAGCTTAATGATGGACAATTATATAATCTAATTTCACTTCTATTTAACTAGGCATTTATACTCCATGCAGATGTGCATAGCTGAAGCCTAGAGATTTTAGTTAGACTAAAGCATTAAGGTCCTCTTGAGACTATACTGCCTGCACAAGAGAAAAATAACAGAGACTACTACTATTTTATTTCTGCCTAAGGATATCAGCAGAAAATAATTTATGCATCAAAAGTCTTGATAATAGCATCATATCAGTGTACCCATGTTCCACTGATAAGAAATCCCTTTGTGGATTCTACACTGAAGTCTCTACCAGTTTAAAGCTGAGGTGACAATTGTTTCTCACACCCTGTGCCTGTCCTTCACTGTGACTTGTTGAATGTTAGCAACACTTAGCAGCTAATCATTGAAGAAATAAGGGAATTGGGATGAAAATTCTGGTTTCCATGCCTTGAACTCAACATTGTCAAGACAAGTCCACCTTGGCATTAATCTAAATTGCTCTCTGGATCAAGCCAGAGGTTCCCATTTGTACTTTCAGGTGCTTGTGACTTTTGACGCTTTGAACATCCTGTTCCAACCACTTCACTGGTCCCTTGGAATGATTACTGAAACTCAAGATGACCAAATTAAGTATCTTCCATCTCATTTGCATTATATTTTCTTTAGTTATCAGGGAGCACAAATTTAAGTCTATCACTTGGTGCCAGGCCAACAGCCAGCATTTCTAATACCAAGATTGGCAATTAGCATAATGGCTAGATGGGTTCACATGAGCCTAACACTATGAATTAAACAGCAGCTGGATTAATCAAGATAAAAAAGGTAATTTGTTGGAATAAATATTTTATTATTGTGTCCATCAATAGCACAAAATAAGAGGTTTTAATTAATTCATTTATAAAAATATTCACACTGTAGTGGCTGTAACTCTGTTTAAGGATCTGGAAACGGGTCTCCTCTGTCAAAGGGTATATTCCCACTTTATCACTTCCCGTTAATTGTGCTATAACTAATTGTTTGTTAGTTACAAGCCAAGCGTTACTGTCCACCTCTGAGCAGCAATACCTGACAATTGATGCTAAAGGGCTCTTTTTTCTCCTTGTTGCTTTATTCTTTCAGAAACATGCATTCTGACATTTAACTACAGAAAGATATTCTTGGAATATGGTGGGTTATGATATCTCCTGGCATGGTTAGTCACCTCATCTTTTTTTTCCCCCTTGAAAAGATAATGAAATTGGAAGGGGGTGAATATATTTTTTAATTTCTCCTGGTATTAATAACTAAACAGATGGGAGAAAAATGGTGTGTTTTAAACAGATATATGCTATAAATACAACAGCTAGCAGTGATTTCTAACTGACTGTTTATTTAGTAATGCTGAGAAATGTAAAGAAATATATTTCTGAGAAGCAGAGAAAAGCTGCTCATTTTGCAAAGTCATAGATTAGGCAAAGTGTGTTTCAAACACTGAAGAGAGTGAGAAAAAATTTACTTTGAGAAGAAGGTCTACAGAAAGCAAGATATAAGCTGTTAGGACTGTTAAAACAATCAGACTTGTCATGACCTGCATTTTTTTGGAAGGAAGACTTCTTTGAGCACTTCTCCCTATTGTTTCCTTTGTGTCAGGTCATTTATTACTCTTTAGAGTGGAAGTCTTACTGTGCTTTATCCACTTGTCCAACATCTTAGACATGTGAGAAATCTGCTGGAAGGACTCACAGAGATATTCTTTATGTAATATGCATGGGTATAGAGTACACATACATATAAAGAAGGAATTGCATTTATAAAAGTATAGTTAATTTAATGAAGTATACTGCTAATAGGAAAAAATAAATACATGATGGGATAAGAGTAAATAATTCTAAATATCTGATCTTCCTTCACAAACACTTAACCCACAAGCTGTGTTACAATTAATTTTTATCATGTTCATTATTTATTCAACAGTTTTACTCTTCAAAATATTTAAGTCATGTTTAGGGAAAAGAAACAAACCCAAGTGACTTATGTAGTTGAATTGCACAACACAAATAGTAAACAGGAAGTACTGTAAATAAAGAAGTGGCATTCTGTTACAAAAAAATCACCCATGTTCTGGTGTTTATGTGGTACTGATGCAAATTTTTTTAATCATATGTAACCTTCAGATGGTGCAAGCACTATACCTCAAGTATAATTTGTCTTTTGATCTCTTGGAAGCCTTTATATTGTATTGTTTTAGTTGAAAGGTGCTCTATGCTGTGAAGTTCAGGGAAGAAATGTGCTTAATCTGTCAAAGAGTCTGCAAGCCAGTTCTGGTCCTGGAACCATAAGACCCCATTGTCATTAACAGCAGGAGCCTGGGCTGCTCTTAGCCCCTGGCACAGTGCTCAGCAGGTAAAGGTGGGCACGCAGTGAGCCAGCCAGCCCCTGCTGATGTCTGTGGGTCCCATACAGCTGCAGCCACCCTGGCACCAGGCACAGTGGGGATGGGCAGCTCAGGCATGGATCAGTCCTGGCCATCTCCAGCATGTGCCTCCTCCAGAGCTGGTTTGCGTTTAGCTGGCTCAGAGCACCAGTGCAGCAAAGTGGTGTTTACCTGACAGAGGCTGTGGTATTACCACCCAGTAAACTGCACACAAAAAGGCAGTCAAGGAAGCTGCTGATGCTGTAGTCTGCTCAGAATGAGATGAAAGTTGGATTAAACTCACTTTTTCAAAACACCAGTGAGGTGAATGCCCTGGAGAGAAAGCTCTGACAGGACTGTGCCACAGTGCTGTGACAGCCCTCATTCACAAGTAGCTCAGCTTCAGCATGCTGTAGCTTAATTCTCCGTGGGAAGATTAATCCCTTGGAGAAGGATTAAGCTTCAGTGAACTAGGGCCATTTTATTTCTGAATGGGAAAGGCCACACAGGGATTTAATGTACTTTATCTTATGTACATTGATTTCACAGCTTTAGTTAATTCATCTTAACTTCCCTGAATTCCCTTGTGTGGACAAGCTTTTTTTCTGCAGAGAGGCTTTTGGAGCTACTTGCAAAGCTCCTTGTGCAGCCCCAGAAAGCACGTTGGAATGATTTCTATGCTTCTGAGGGAGCTTATACCTGTCTAGATACTATTAAATTACCTCTTTCTCAGATGGTTGATCCGTGACATACTTAGAAGAACTATTTTAATTAGATTTTTTGAATGGACCAGAGAAAAAAGGAGTTTTCTTAAAACTAATCTCTGGGCTATTTTTGAAAACTCTCATGAGGAGTCTTTTCAAGGCTTTCAGATGACATGAATTGTGTACAGCTTCACAAACAATATTTTCTCAAGCCTGAACATGTCTGGGCAGTGCAGTTTAATAGGTTTCCTTGCCCTGTGGGATTTGCTTCTTCTTTGGTCATGGTCATAAGAAAACATTTTGTCTATATGGATAATGAGTGAGTGGAGTTTCCATTTCTTGATCTTAAAGATCTTAATCCCTTCCTCTTGGTGGCCCAAGTGACACAGATCCACATTAAAGAGGATGTTTTTGTGGGTGCTGCTGTTGAAATGATGGCGTGGTTTGGCTGTTGTTCTTTGGGGAAATTATTCTGTTCATTTCCTGCATAGTTAATGTGAATTACTGACAGGCCCTTCAGATAAGGTGTTTCCTGATGTCAGTGAATCATAACCCAGTTTTACTGTTCAGCTACATCATGACAATTCACGTCTCAATTTAAACTTTTGCCAAACAGTTCATGGGACACTTTATGCAACACAAAAACACATTTCTTGTGGATTCCACAGAAGTGTTACTATGACTTAGTTCTGTAGAGGTCAATAAATATTTTGTGTTTTTAGTAAGTGTATCAGGTGCATAGAGGGCCCTCATTCATGTGGGAAAGGTCATGTGAGAACAGAGGTATTGAAGAACAAAGAAATATAAATAGTAGCTGAATGTTTTCCACCGGTATTACTCAATAGCAGTATTCATCAATACTGACCCCAGAGGGACTGGGAAAACATTTCAAAATATAAAATGCATATTTATATATGAAACAGATGTTATGCAAATGAACAAAGGAGAGGAAATATTTTTAATTTAGCTGTTTGTGGCCATTTGCACTCAAATTTGCAAATGCAGGAAATTGAAGTAAATATTTTTAAAATTTAACTGTGATATCTGTATTTATATATCATTGTACTAAATGCTTGATAAGTGTTCAGTGTGTTCTAATGGCTGATTTTCCTTTTCTTTCACACAGCTGATTGGATTTGTGTACGCCTGTTACGTGATCAGTATTTTCATGGAGGAGGAGGACAGCTGTAAGTACTGATACACACCTCTCCATCTCTGGAGCCAAGGTAGCCGGGGTGAGACTTAGTCTTGCACTGACTACCAAGGCAAAGAATAAATTTTGAAAAATGCCAGACTCTGGCATTCACATACATGTGCAATTATAGTTAAAGACATATTTATTTAGGTACTACCATCTCATCTAGGTAGTATTGCACTTTCTAAGCTTGTTCATAGAGATTTGTGAACCTCTTACATGAGCCAATCAAAGTGATGAAAATTATGTGATCCGCATTCCATACATACAGATATATATGTAGGTCTTTATGTGTGTACATTTACATTTGAATCAAAGTTGCTAAAGCCATTTAGTCTGTTTTTCCAAATGGCAGCTTTATCAACAGTAAAGTTAATGGAGATGACAGACCAAGACATGTACAGTGTGCAGTATCACTCTGATCAATAATTAGTTAAGCCTGATCAACACTTACAGGTACCTAGACCATGCATTTAAACTGCTGACCCCATGTTCTTAACTGGCATTTGTCAATGAAACCTTTCTATACATACTCATATTGTTCCAAAAGTTTGAAAATGTGCCCACCTTTAAAAAAGTATTTCTGTAAAAGCCATTAAGTGGGTATTGGACAAATATGAATATGCTGAAAATTTTGGTAGGATGCCGTATGAAAAGAAGTTGTGAGGATTGCCTAATGATGTCAACCTGAGCCACCTGGCCAGCACAGATATTGTTAAAAGCAGTAGAGAGAATGGGAAAATATTGGATGAGCAGAGGGGCAAATGAAAGAACAAATCCTAAAAAGGGACAACATGTGACCATATAAATTACTTCCTCTCATTTATGAGGAGGTAAATAGTAAAATGGCTCTCTCTAGGGGGAAAAAAAAAGAACAAATGTCAATAGCATTTTATGGCTATAGAATAAATTATATGAAACCAAATATTTATTCATAAACTTTTATTCATAAATCTTTACATAATTGTTTTGTTTCTTCACAGAATAGCTCTAGTGGGTGAATATCACAGGAAAAATTAATTTCGTTTGTAGGAAAACATCTGATAATATCTGAAAAATCTTATTGAAGACATAACTCAAGTAATTCATGTCTGTGATGGAAAAGCAAATTGACTGAAAACGGTGTGAAGGACCATAAACAAAATATTTTACCATTGCTACAAATGGTACGACGTTCAGTTCTCCATTATAATGCAACAGACATTAGTATCAAAACTATTTTAACACTTTCATTTAGATTTTTAATTGGAAGAAAATACATCAAAGAGATATTCAGATAAAATTGAGTGGGAAGAACTCTTCTTTTGCACATAGTGTACTGTGAAAAATCACAAGGATCCTGGACAAAGATGGCTGCTGTAAAGGAGAAGCAACATAAAATGTAGGTCTTGAGAAGAAAAATCCCAAAAAATGCTTCCTTGGAAAGCTGGGAACTGCCAGTTAGGCAGGAACAGGTAACAAATGGTATCAGCAGAAGATGGCACAGCAGCAAAACAGCTGTACAGTCTGGGATGTATAAACAGAGTCTTTGGTCAGTGAAATCCAGAGACAACTCCTTTCCACATGGCTGTGATAAGTCATGACAGTAGCTAGGGCTTCAAATGGATAGGTGGAAACTATGAGACAGTTTCTAACTAAATTCCTGGAACAGGCAGGCTACATTAAGTTTTAGGGAAGGCCTACAGGCTGATGAGGTGGACACAAACTAAAGTGCCTTTGAAGAATTATAATGTGTGCACATGCACACCCACGTGCAAACACAGATACATCAATACCTGAGAAAACACTCTTCACTTTTTACACAATTATGTTATGTTACTGTTGGTTTTGTTTAGCCCTTTATAATGTGCTTCACACACTGTTTTATGCATATGTGAAAGACAAAACTCCCACTAAAGAATACATGTTCATAGAAACTGCAATCATATGCTAAAAAGCATATGCAATTTACATATTCAGGGGCCTCACAAGAGGGTTTTTGTCAAGTTAAGGGCCCTATTCACTTAGAAAACATGTCTGTTTCAGAAGAGATGGGGACCCATGCACTTTCCTCTGATGGTGAGCCCACCTCAGTGTTTTTTGAGAGTTTTGATCCATATGATACCAATGGAAACTTAAATCCTTGAGCATGGAGAACAGGTGACATATTTATCAACCAATAAAACACATCAAGTTCTACGGTGATCCAGTATGTAGAACTAATCCAGTTCCCATTCTCCACAAAGGACTCAGGGATCTGCATTTAATTTCTGCTTGTCTTTCAGAACTGTTGATGACACTTTGGTGTTCTGTTACAAGTGAAAATCACCTCACTTATCCTGGAAAGTACAGTGCTATGTTCTTTGTTAGGAATTGGCAAACTTCACCTTTCACTTGTACCTTTAAGTTTAATCTTCTAGACTCTTGTGTGAATAGGTTTTTTTAGTGGCAGAGAATGACCTGGGGCAGGGGTAAAAGTGCTGAACAAAAGAAGGAAAAAGAGGAATAAATACATGTTATAGATACAGCTAGGAGATTCTACAGCCATTGGAGAGAAGTATTTTCTGACTTGCTACTTGTTTTGTTGCCTTCTAAGATCCTGAATCGGATCAAAAACAAATAAACAGCCCTTTAACATCTCACTTTGTGTCTTGGTGCCCATTTGTGTTTTAGAGTCCTCTATGCTTATAGATAAATACATTAAAGACAAGTGTTAATCCCTTCATAGAAATCCACAGATATGTTTTAAATAAAGAAATGTCTGTTTACGGCACAGTGAAAAATGATTTGGTTTGGTTATAAGCTGAGAAGCACAGGACTTATTCTGGAAAAATTCACATTGCTACATAATAATTCATATTGCGGCGTAATAAAAAGAAAATTCATATTGCAGCTTAATAAACAGAAAATTATTCCAGATGCAAGTACAGAGGTGCTTCAAAACAGAGTGAAAGTAGACAGTGTTTACATTAGGATAAAAGTAAAAAACCTGCAACTAAAGAGCATTTTATGCATTTTAATGTGATGCAGCAGATTTTTTTCTTAGGTAGATGCAGCTATTCCATCATATTTTAGCAGTAGCTTGCACAGAATAGATCCTCAGCCATCTGAGGGTCAAAACCTCCCTAATTAAATATACTCTGCAATATTCGATGCATCAAGTTAACCCCAGTTCTTGGTCTGAAACCCATCAGGCTGACTTAAAAATTAATAATAGCTGCCTGTTTAGCCTCTGTGCAGTGCTTAAATGGATTTTGAGCCTGACATTTCAGCTGATGGACACTTTTCTGAACAGTAATAATACTTGAGGAAACATTTATTTCCAGCTATTACTCACCTTACCTTCATTTCATACTGTAGTTAACTTTTACTTAGAAGGAAGACGATAGCAGGTCAAAAGGAATGAAAAAAAAAAGATATGTAAAAGGCACACTGCTGTAGTGGGGTTAATACCTTCCATCATTCATCCTAATGAAAAAGTCTATTTATATCTCTTCTCTTCATTTTTTCATTTCTTTCATTGTAGTTCTATCAATCTCTGTAAGCCCTTTTGAAGGGATAGAATATGTGAAATCTGTAATCATAAAAGCTTGTCACTATCCTGTTTGTGAATCATTTTCTCCTAAAAATGAACTCAAAAGCTGCTTTCCACATTGCCAGAGTTACTGTTTTAATACAGTGATGTCTAGAGACTAGGCAAAATACATTGCTAAAATAATTATTAAATTTCTGAATAGTTTCTGGAGTTTTTTGAGAAACAGTTGATAGCACTATTGCTGCTAAATACTGGTTCATAAATGTGACACTGACACATCAGAAGTGATAGTGCTGTTCTGTACGGGATTTTGTAGAGGGGAAGCTGAGTTGTAGACAAATTGCATAAGGAAATAACAGTAAAATCAGAGGGGAAGGTTTGCCACAAAACTACAATTGTGATTTCGGCATTTTTGTAAAAATGAGGCTGAAACACTAAAAGGCCAATCCAAGGAATCCTAAACCTCTGCATGATCAAAAGTAAAGAAAGGGCTTCCATTCACCATGAAGGAAAGATTAAACCTATAAATGAAACCACAGGAACAAAATTAATTTTAAAAAATGATTCTTTTTTGTGCTAATCATATTCAGAGCTCAGCTGTAGTTTCAACAGAAAGGAAGATTAATTTGTTTTTACAAAGTATGAGTTTCCCCATATTGTGGTATCAATGTGACCCTCCATAGGCCATCATTAGAAAAATATTAAGGAAAGCAAGACACATTATTACTTCCACTGAAAAACTACTGCATTGCCTTATCTGACATATGGCATTACATTTATGCACACTATTGAGCATCTGTTGTCAGTAATCAAACAAGAGGGAAAGCATTTTTCAACACATTTAATTTAATATTTATAGTTACACAGTAGGACCAGCAGTGATAAATTTCTTATAAATATGCTATTTTTTTTCAAAGTGAATGAAGAACTAACTAGCAATAGCTAATATGATACATATTTGATTAACTTTATGCATATATATACTAGTTTCCTTAACTAAGGAGTTTTTGGGAAGCCACTACTAATATTTTTACATCAGTTGCAATTCACCATGTAGTTAAGTCCATTTACCTTCTAAAAAAGATAATTTTTATGATAAAGTGGTTAATATCAAGAAGGGGCATTCTGCACTACACTTCTGTTGGGCAATACAAGAGTCAAAGATCTCCAGTCAATAATTGTCCTAAATTTCCTCCCTGAAACTGAGGACTTAGGAAACTTTCCAAGCAGCAGCACAGGTTGTCACCGAGCTTTAGCACTCACCACTCTCACCTTCAGACCATAATGACTTGATACATTGAAACAAAATGTGTTGCTATTGGCCAGTGGATGAATATGCTTGACGTAGACTTTTAAAATCATAAGAAGTTTTACTATTTGGCCAGGTTGACAGCATTCTCCTTGCTTTGGCATTTCTGGAAAATAGGCATGACTCAGTATTTTTGGAAAACTTGAAAAGCAATTTGCATCTTTCTGTTCATTTGGACAAGACACCCAAACCCCCAGAATTCTGTTTACCTGTTTTGGAAAAACAACAGAATCAGGTATTTTTGCCAGGTATAGACTATACATATTGCTAGGCACAGAATTCTAGTGGATTCATAACCAAATGTATTCTGTAATATAACCAAACACTTTTCTGGAAAGAAACAAATGTGGCCTCCTGCAGAGATGGAGTCCAACATACCTATCCTCAGATGTGGTCTGTGACATCTGGAAAGCCAGGGAGCTCAGCTAATGCCGTAGGTGGTGCCTGCTGCTCCTTGCACTGAGGTGCTGCCCACATTTCAGGGTGACATTTCCTTGCTAGCAGCTACTGTCATCATCTTGCAGATGCCATGAACTGAAGGAGAGGTTGAAGTCTGACCAGAAGTGTCACCAGGAATATCCAGGGGGCTCCTCGGTTCAGCTGTGACCCAGGACAACCCCAGCAGACATTTGATGGAGACAAATGTCAAGTTGCAGTTTCCATAGACTTTGGAAGTCTGTCCAGCTGGAGTTTGTTGATTAGATGCAGACTCACCTATTTACTATCCTACTCTTACCTGACTCCACTTTCTCCTGCAGTGGAAATATAAAGGATAAACCTCTATTCTAACAACATTTTATGGTCTAACCACATTGTATGGTCCTACAGTCCCATTGGTGTCCTCCCATTTATCATTAGCCTCACTGTGTGAATTAATTGAAAATGCATATTCATTCCTGCACTAAACTAACACAATGAATTCTGAAGTATTTAATGAAGGAAGAAATACTGCAGGGACATTACACTATTTAAATTACCTCTACATACTCTTTTTTTTTTCCCTGCATTCAGTTATCATACATTGCCTGAGAAAACACTTGTTCTAGTTCCTATAGAAACATATGCATAGATATAATGCACACAACCAAGGGTAAAACCTTTGAGGTGGTGCAAAATAAAAGCAATCAAACAATATAAGTACTAGACACTTGGAAAAAATCTTGATTCTAGATAAGTTATTGGGAAAAAAAAGGCAGAAAAGGCATGATCCCACCTTTTATTCTGCTTAAAAACCATAGATGAATAATCTGTCACAGGAACAAACTCTAAAAAAAAATATACCCATGCAACTGTCTGCTTTTACATTGCCCTAGCAAAGTGTACAAAATGGTCTCCATTTCCAGTTGTGTTCTCCATGAACTGTTGCCCCTCAGCTCAGCCACATCTGGAGTCTTGTGTGCAGTTCTGGGCTCCTCAGTACAAGAGAGAAAAGGAACCACTAGGGAGGGTCCAGCGGAGGGTTGCGAAGATCATTGGGGAATGGGAGCATCTCTTTTGTGAGGAAAGGCTGAGAGAGCTGGGCCTTTTCAGTCTGGAGAAGAAATTAAAGAGAGGAGATCTTATCAATGCATACAGACATCTTAAGGGCAGGTGTCAAGAGTATGGGGCCAGACTCAATGGTGCCCAGTAATAGGACAAGGGTAGTGGGTACAAACTGAAACACAGGCAGTTCCATCTGAGTATGAGGAAAAAAAGTCTCTACTTTCAGGGAAGCAGGGCACTGGAACAGACTGCCCAGAAAGGCCATGGAGTCTCTTTCTCTGTAGATATTCACCTAGAGCAACCTGCTCTAGGTGAACCTGCTTTAGCAGGGGGTTTGGACTATATGATCTTCAGAAGTCCCTTCCAACCCCCAAGTCTGTGATTTTGTGAAAGAAGATAATTATCTTCAAGTACTTACACTAATCATGCAGTTTTCCTTAAACTGGGGATCATACTTTCCCTTAAGATTTTTTTGTTTACTACTGTAATAAATAATATTCTTACTAGAATAGGGATTATATCATTTAATGAGAGTTCCTCAAAAGTTTTTAGATGCATGCATTGCTTCCCTACTCCCAAATACTCAGTATGCTCTTTTTTTAACTGGCTCATTTGATTCAAGTTTCTACTAACCTAACTCAATATTGATTTTGTTTTAGTATCCACCTTCCACCTCCTTGGCCTTTCTGTTTAAATTAAATCTGTTTTTAAATGGATGCTTTCCCAACCCCCAGTTGCCAGCACCTTAGCCTTTTCACTTAAATTGCATCTTTTGTTAAATCAATCTTACTCCAGCATCCAGTGTTGCTCTCTTGAGCTTTCCACTCAACATCACATACGGGCCTAAGTGGTGCCCATTCCTGTCTTTACCTTTCATCCAGCTGCTCCATTAAAATGAAACCTCTTTACAAATCCATTTTCCACTTCCAGTAGCAATCCTCTCACTTCTTCATTTCTGAATTGCAACAGCCTTGTGTCTGTTTTAGTTCATGGAGCTTAAAAAGAAACTTTGAAAAGAGCTTGAAAAGAAACTCCTGTGTAAACACCATCTCTCCCAAATCTTAGCTGTCATGAGATGGGTTATCCTGATTCCTGAGTCTCAGTTTAGGTAATATCTATTTCAGTGTTACTGTTGCCTTAGTGATAATTTCCTAGTCAGCAAATCTTGTAATACCTGCTGCCTTTGGTGTGGGAAGCATAAGCCTGGAGTGCATTATGTGCCCCGGTAATGAAGGGGTGTGCTGAGCCAAGGAGGGCAAAGGATTAGTCAGGCTCTACACTGGGCTCTAAATAGTCTTTGCTATATGCTGATGAGAAATCTGAGAATTCGGTGAGCATTGAACAGTTACAATTGAGACACCCACAGCTTCCCTCATAGGATGCATGCCTCAACCTGTTTGACAGACCCAACAGACTTGTGGATGAATTAGCAGTTTAGGTGGTCAGAGTTCTCAATGCCTTTTCCTTTATGCCCAAGCCTGGCCTGAGAGAGATGGTGAGGTTTCATCTCAGAAGAAAGAAAAGTCCCCCCTTCTTCCTTACAGATAATAGACTCAAAAATTAAAACAGATCCATGCAGACCAGCTGAACTGAGAGACTGCCACTAATTTTTCCTGAAGATAAGTTTTATTCACAATTCTTATATCACTAAGCTTTGAAATACAGCAGTAAAAAAGCCAAAGCCACTCATTTCTTGTTTTCAGGGAGTATCCATGACAGAAATCATACAATATGGGTACCTGTTTATCTGCTGGGTTCCAGTGTATGTAATCATACATTATAGCCTCAAAGGATATTCTAACTACTTTGCAAAGCAGCTACTATAAATTCTGAAAGAGAAAGCTAGCCAGCACAAGTCAGTGAAGTACATTGAACCAAGCCATAAATTTCAGGTCATAGTCAGGTAAATTTTGAAGATAAATTTAGTTGGTAATGAATACCTTCTCAAAATGTGGCAAAATCGAACAACTTGCGTAAGAATTAATTATCCACCATTTTACCCATCTTTGAAAACCTCAGCTCTGAATCTCAAATCTAAAGGCAAGAATCTTCCACCAAGAAAAGTTGTTGTGAAAAGGAAAGGGATAACTAATGATTACTGATAAGAACAAAGCAAGAGAAAGACCCTTGCACATAAAGTATCACAAGGATTTCTTTGAAGAACCACAGTCAAAGAACAAGAGAAAGGAGAAGTTATTAAGTCAGTTGGTCAGAGCATGGTGCTAATTAACACCAAGGTTGTAGGTTCAATCCCTGTATGGGCCATTCACATAAGAGTTGGACCTGATGATTCTTGTGCATCCCTTTGAACTCAGAATATTCTGTGATTAAAATATTAAAACAGATTTAAGTGATTGTTTGCTAAACACTTTTCTTTGTCCTGTGAAATTGTTACCTCTTCTTTAGTTCTCTTTACTGTGTTTCTGACATTACCACAACTTCAACCTTTCATAAAGTAACCTTTCTAAATTCCTCCTATTTTAAACTTTGACTTATTGTTTATATGTTGTGCTTTTTAGGTTTTCTAGTTGTACTATGTCAACAACCTTCATGGTTTCAGTATATAAGATAAGCTAGATTTATAGCAAGAGCTGTTGTCTTAATAAATCAGGAGATATAGCTGTTATGGTTTTCCAGATGGGCTAGTTGGTCAAATAAAATATACTACCTATTCCTAAAAATGCTGTTTTTCAAAAAGACTGCATTATATTTATTGCATTTAGTCTGTACTCCTGATGTGCTTTATCAGCTCTACATCATGACAAGTCTTTCTCTTACCAGTGCTCTGTGATTTGGATTGTAGATGGACTCACTGTAAGACTTCATTTGACATTCCTTTGTCTTGAATCAGTAAATATACAGTTGGTTTTGTTAGCAGAAATTTAATCTCAGTTTATCTATGTTTTTCCCAGTATCACAGATTAGATACAGCAAAATTAAGTAATACTATGTGACTCTCACAATTTATATGATAGCTCTTTGTCCTTGGCATTGATTTCTACTCATTCTCTTTTCCTCCTTAACCATGACAATGTGTTATTTTGGAGGACTGAAATTTGAGATTTACAAGGTTTTCATAGTGTGTATTTTTACTTCATCTTTCTTCAGGGAGAGTTTTTTTATGGATGAGGGCAGTATTGCATTATCTTTCTTTTTCATCAGCAGATTGATTCACTCGTGGCTTCAAAGTGAGTATTAATCCTGTTACAGACTCCACTCCAGACATTCATCTTTCTCCTAATATGAAATGATACCACTTTCTAACAATGAGACAACCATTTTCCTAGTCATCATGTTTGCTAACACATGTGATATTTCTTTTTTCACTCCATCATATATGAGAAGACCACTGGCTATTGTAAGCTCCTATTTTATAATCCTCTACATTCTTAGCTCTATTTTCAAAGCTGAGAAAGTGGTTTTTTTATGTTTTGGGGTGTTAAGGAGCTAATTTGAGTCAATGACAGAGAAGGTAATACCAAAGCAATATTAAGAGATAAGAAAGTTGATTTGAATGTGATGATAGAGCAGGAAAAAAAGCAATAAAGATATGAGGAGCAATAGATTTCCTCATTTGCAGAGAAACACTCACAGAGACAAATGGGTACTCATGGATCCACTTCGATGTGATTAAGTAGTAAACTCAGCAGATATTTCAACAATGTCTCTAAAATACTGGATGATCATATATTCTGGGGTAGACTGAGGGTACCATAGAAGAACTTCATAGTGCATTTACTGGGGCTGGAGAAGGCTCACATGATACTGATAAACAAACAGTTGTTTTGATGGCTTCCTCATCCTGAAAAACTGAAGGCAAGAACAAACAGAAGATTGGAGCTTGTTGATTTGTGCTCATTCACAGAGATAAAAAAATTGAAAGGAAGAGACTGAGAATCTGGAGATCACTGAAGGGATTTATCCACTTCTGTTTCTTATCTGTAGACTTGGATTCAGAGAAGGCACAGTAGGACCACAGGCTTCTGATGGGAGGGATTTTCTGTTGAGGTGAGGAGGGCTCCATTAGTGCCAGAGGCAGCATTGTCTGCTTAGCAGAGCAAAAAAACATAGTTTGGATCTAAAGACACTAAAACCCTGGGTAATTTGTGGAAGAAAACCTTGGGGTCTGCCTCCTCAGGTATTGAAGCAGACCACCCCTAAGCAAGGTGCAGCTGTGAGGTCAGTGTAGTTGCAGGGCAGGGAATGCATATGAAGGAGCAAATGTCATGTGGCGAAGCAGGGTTTCTACACAATGTCACTGATGGTCATGAGGGCAAAGGCAGGATGATAAACGAGAAGGAGGACAAGGAAATGGAAATGGCCTCATCTGAAATGGAAAACAATGTTAAAGAGTGTTAACAGGTTTGATGTCATAAAAAATAGCATCAGATCAGTATTCTTTTGAAAAAGCTGATACCTGGCCTAGCAGGCTACTGGAAATACAAGTTTTAGCATCTGTAGCAAGTTCCAGATATCAAGTCTTTTGAGGTAAAGATGGTAGTTCTGTACCTGGATCCCAGCAAAGTCAGCTACTAATAAAGGAAGGGGTAGTGAAGAAGGAGGCTTCCCTGACTGATAGCAAAAGGCATTAATGGGCAGACAAGTTAAGCAGATTTTAAAGCAAATAAAAGAGAATTAGAAAGGAAAGAAAAATTGCAACATGGGCTGAATGTGACAGAGCTTTCTTTAGTCAGCCAGATCTTTGAAGTGGATGTGCACAGTTCCTTTTATAGAAAACTTCCCCAAAATACCACAACATGAAACTCAAAAAAGACATAATTAATTGCATTATAAACTAAGACGCTTTTAAAATGGAAAACTCAAAGCTACTGGATCATACAGAACAGAAACAAGAGGTTTATAGCATTTCCTCCATTGTTTCCTGTGTCTGTGCAGTTGGAGAACCATCTGAGTCTCAGCCAAGTCTCTGGCTTCTTGACTTGCAGGATGTTCTGCTTGGCCTCCCAAGTTCTTCTTTCCATCATCTCTAAGGCCTGCCTGGTTTGCTGCTCCCCACTGCAGTCTCTGCTTGAGGAGTAGGTTGGCAGCTCCTTCCCTCTCTGGCTTGCATCCTGTGCTGTGCCATGAACACACACACACACTCTCCTGAATGTCCTTGGCTCACTTTTGTCCACTTTTCATAAGACAAGTAAAGATGCAAACACATGAAGCAAATATCATGTCATAGAGGATGATAGTAGCAAATTTCAGAAGCAGTCTTTCATCCCTAGGAAAGTGGAAACAAAAATCCAGAATCACTCAGTGATAAAAAGAATCCGTCCAGTCCCATAACCTAATTTTTAAAATAAAATTAGTGTTTTCTTATGAATGGGTGATGTGAACTTTCTTCAAGACACAGAAATCCTTTCCTCCAAATGTCACACGTGTTCTAATATGCTATGTGTTTGATCTTGCAAATACTTTTCTCTAGGAATTCTGTCTTTAATTACTCATTAGAGTCAAACAGGGTCAGCATTAATTTTAAAAATAGGGAATATTAATTTCACATACTAAAATATCAGTGACTTGTAGTTAAGGTTAGAAAAAGCAGTTGTGTTGTTCTTGGGTATATGATAACATATAAATTCTTAATTATTGCCTCAAAAATAAATAATTGGATCATACTGTCAAAAAACTGAAGCCAAAAGAAATTCTATGGATACAAAGAATGTCAGGCCAGGAATGGAGTCCCGTGGGACTCAACTGATAGGAAAAAGAAACCAAACAACAATTTGAAGGAACAAAACACCGAACTTGCAACCTAGCAATGAACTGTAAGTGGAATAGATCAATTCCAATTGGTCTGAGCATCTGCGCTGAACATTTTTGAAAGAACTCTGTAGTTTATGGCATCAAACTCAGCAGTAATATAAAGGCACACTAATATTCCTGAATCAGAATACCAAAAAAAGATCAAAGCATAACTTCAAAAAGCAGATTCAGAGTTCTGTCTCTTTTGAAGTCAGCTTGGACACATTGATTGTGAAGATCATGTGTCTGGAGGTGTGACTGAAGCTGTAGCAGCCTTCTGTACAAATCTTCACTTGGGACTATTTGAGCTGCCATTTTAGTGGATAGACTGGGTATATGTTAGCAAAACTCATTGGCATGTTTTTCTCTTAGTATTGTGTGAATGTAATTGATAGATGTAGTTTCTGGGCATTTAATATCTTTTATGCATCGTGTATTTTTCCTTTGCTGGTTTAATTTATACAGACTCAGTAAAGTAACTTTAAGAGAAAGAAGGAATCACAGAGCATTCTGCATCAAAAGGAAATAGATGAAAAAGGGTGCCAAAACCAAGAAAATCAGTAATTAGTAAAGACTCATTTTAACCAATTTCACATATCTAATTTTCTCACTATTAAAAATTATGTAGGAAGTTTAATTAGAATTGTTTGCAATTAACTTTGGTCATATGCAGGAAGAAGGCTACCCTTCACTGTATTTAAAGTCTCATTCTAGAACTAGCAATAGCACCTTAAATATAAACCTCAGAAAAAAAAAAACCGACTTCATTTGTTTGAAATGTTTTTAAATACAACTTCCATATATTAGTATTGTCATTAAGATATTAGCATTTTCATTAAAATGAGGAACAGAAAAATAGTGACCTATATAGGGAGAAAATGTATCATCAGATATACTTTGTTTGAATTGCATTGCTGAAGAATAATGTAAGTCATGGCCAACTATGCTGAGATGTATGGGATGTTTTGATGCCCAAGCTGATAAGTATTTAGGGTGAATACAATACAGCGTTTTAAACCAAAATGGAAAACTACTCCTCATCAACTTAAAGTTTGTAGATTGGCAGATAGCACATCATGAAAAAGGGATGTTTTCTAAAGCCTAAAGGAAACTATTTATACATATCTGCAGATTAAAGTATATTTTTTTTCTGATACAAAATTAGTGTTAGTTAAGTTGTGATAAGTATTTTCCTGTAGGCCTTATAAGTGATAACCATACTTTTCTAGGGACTTTTACCATGTAGTGGCCAGGAGTCCTTAATGACTTGAAAGTAATGGAAAATACTTTTAGGGGGGAAAAGCCCCAAAACACCATAATCAGACAGCCTGTCAGTTTCAGTAATGGGATGGTATGGCTGTAAATAGCTCTCAAAGGCATGGCACAGAGAACATTTTTAAAAGATACTTTCAGATTTGGAATGACTGGGGAGGTCTGGGTTAAGAAAGTTTGAGCAATTTTCACTTCCTAACATCTTAGATCTTCTTCATACTTCCTTCATCTTACTGGGCAGTCATATCCTTGGAGAAAAAAAGTCTTTTAATATCTAATATTGATATCTGGGATGTCGCATCACCAAAAAAATGAGGAGAGAGGTCAGTAGCAAATTTTCTATGCCCTTTCTAAGGCAACTTGTGAGAGGATTCTTCTTTCAAAGCAGCCCTGTAAAGAGCTGTGGTACTTACATGTTACAAGGTAGGGCAGTTTTTAAAATTATGCTCTATCTCACTGGAGAGACTAAGAAGCAAATCTGGTGCAAATATCTTAATAATTGCTATGGAATATTGAAATATTCCCCTCCTAGCTTCCAGTAGTAAAAATTTAAGCAAAAGGTTGTCTCTTAGTAATTTTCTGCCACTTTATCCTGTTTTAACCTGATTACCATCTGCCAGTACTTTATAGAGACAGAGCACCAATCAGAGTGCCACATATGATTACTGATGTCTCTTCTTCTCCCTTTCTTAATTGCCTTGCACACATTTTCCCTCCTTTAGTCCTCTACATAAATGAGAAGCTATTCCTGTGATTCTTGCAAATTAATGCATGATTCTTCTGTTACATGACTTGAAGCTTAGGTGTTCAGGCTTAGTATGAAGAGGGGGAAATGGGTAGTACTGGCTCCAGACAGATAGCTGTGTCAGTTTGGCTGGTGCAGTGAAGGGTGTAAGGGCACTGGATCTCTTGAGGGTGGAAGGCAACAGGAAAAGTAGGCACCCTAGGAAAATACATGCTTATCTGGAAAATACATGCTTATTTGGAAAGCAGATTAGCTTGAAGCTAATTTCAAGTGCAAATATGAGAAAGTCCAAAGTTTGGACTTTATGCGTGTGGCACTGACTTATCATCAATCGCCCAGTTTTGCTTCCTCTTTCTAATTGATTTTGGTTCCTTTTTTGCTTGTTACATCTTCCTCAGTTACATATCTTTACATTCTTAATGAATGTAATTGCATTGATATATTGCCATTCAAAAAAAAATCTCAGTACAAGGAAAATAATTCAATGCAAAATAGTACTTGGAACCCCATAGGTTAAGAAAATCTTGTGTACATATAAGCAGAAGTTCAGGCAGCGGCTAGTCTGCCTCTCCCTTGGAAATGGGATAGATGGAGGTGCCAACCATTCAAGCTATCCGTTTTGGGGCTTACTTCCATTTATAAAATAGGGAGGAAAGCATCAATAGGATCTGATGTATTCCAGGCCAAGAGACTGCAGGATTTACTAAGAGTTGTGCTATCAGCATATTGCTCCTCTGTTCATCCCTGCACCTCCAGACATGCTTAGAATTTGCCAGCTTTGAAAGAAGAAATTAGTAATGTACCAATGAGCTGACAAGCTCTGGCAGCTGTTTGCACAGGGCCTGCCAGCAGGTCAACGGGATATTGCCAGAGAAGTTGAATTCCAGATGAGAGGGTGGAAAAGGAGAAATGACTTTTTTCAGAGCTCTGATTCTTATACGCTAACTTCAAAGGAAAGCAAATTTTAACTTGCATATGGATGAATGCGCTGGATAAATACTAGTAAGGCAACCCGAAATGTCATCTGTCTAGAAAAGAATAACCCTCAAAATCACTGATGACAGTGGATACACTTTCTTCAGCTGCTAGCAGTGTACTGCACTTTTCTCACTCAGGCAGATTATGACAACCGTTCCTCTGATACAGCCTGTGAATGAATGAACATCACTTTAATGGACTGCCTGCGGTGGACAGCCAGCACAGATTTGCACTTCCAAGCACAGCAGGTAGTGAACTCCAAAGGAACATTTCACACTGACCATTAAGCATCCAGCATGACCACAAAACTGAGGTGACACAGGGAGGGAGCAATTCCCTGGGAATAGGGATCATGTTTTGCAGCCAGTTGCAGGTAAAATAACCAGTTTCTGCTGTAACCTGCGATTATCTGTGGGATGCTAAAAAATTCTCTCCCTAGGATTTTAAGTTTCTCTCTGCATGACTGTAGTTAATGACTGGACTACATGGGGTTTTCCTTGTTTAGTGGCTGAATATCCCTACTGCTAACGTCGTGGTTGTTGGTTTCGTTTTTTTTGGTTTTTTTTTTCTTTTTTTTCAAAGTAATGCATAGTATTATAGAACTGTATAGAACACTGGTTTTTAATTGTACTTTCCTCCAGGCTTATGCAATTTTCTGAAGCATTTATTGTAGTTCTATGAATCTATGGCAGAAATTATCCATAATCTATTAACCAGGCAGAAATAAATAAAAACAATTATTTGATATCATCCTTAAACGAATGTTTTCCCCTTGGAAAACCTATATAAATGCTGCTGTTTACTTTTGCCCAATTAAGTAGAGGTATGTATGCATCCAAAAGTTCAGTCAGTGTAAAGTTTTAAGGTATTTGATGTCTGCTTGCACTGAAATGTACATAATAATGTCTTTGTATCCAATGAAAATAAAAATTCAATTTTCTGTGTTTAATGGCCATTTGTGATCTTAGTCCTGGAAGTCTACTAATTATAAGGAATGAAAATACCAGGTAAAATCAAAATGAATTTTTAAAACTAAAAGTAACTTGTAATTCAAATAATTGATGATAAATCTTCATATTAAAGAGCTATCAGCCATAAAATGGAGTGTATAATGAAAAATGGCACATTCCATTGTATTTTGTGATAGAACAGCTTCTTGCCTTGAGAATGAGCTTCACATGAATTTTAAGGTGAATTGCAACTTTAATACTTCATAAGACATCTTGGATTGCAAAAGAGAAAGCCTCAGCCAAACAGGTTTGAGCAGCTCCTCTCAACACTTGCTGGTTGGTGCTATTAAATATATTCTCTTTGTCAGAACAATGTCTATGTTGTCAATCATTAACACATCTCTACTTCATTTCTCGCTCAAAAAGATTTATTGGTAGAAGGGCTAGTTGCTATAAATTCTCTCCCTCTTTACTATTGCAGATGATGCTTGTGATTGTTGAGAGGAATGAGGTGCCCTTCTGAAGTGGAGAATTGTCTCAAAAACATTCTTTTTGCTCCTTGTGTTAACATGTGTTCTGTCAAAAAAAACCAAAACCAACAGCAACAACAACAACAAAAAACCCAAGACCTTCAGAAATCAGGGAAAACTGTGGATGTGATTAATTCTAAAAACTCATTCAGTAATTATGTAATGTATTAGACATTTAGCATCCAGCTCTGAGGTTCCCAGCACACAAAGGAGATTGTTAGAGCACATCCAGAGGAGGAACACCAAGTAGGTTAGAAGGATGGGGCACCTCTCCTATGAGGAAAGGCTGAGAGAATAGGTTTTGTTCAGCCTGGAGAAGAAAAGGCTTCAGGGTGACCAAACTGGAACCTCCCAGTACCTGAAGGGAACCTAAAAGAGAGATGGAGAAGGACTTTGTACAAGAGCATGTAGTGACAGGACAATGGGCAATGGATTCAAACTGACAGAGAGCAGGTTTAGATTAGATATTAGGAAGAAATTCTTTACTGTGAAGTTGAGGAGACACTGAAGCAAATTGCCCAGAGAAGTTGAATGCCCCATCCCTGGAAGTGTTCAAGCCCAGGCTGGATGAGGCTTTGAGTAACCTGCTGTAGTGGAAGGTGTCCCTGCCCAAGGTAGTGGGGTTAGAACTAGGTGTTCTCTAAGGTCCTTTCCAACACAAACCATTCTATGATTCTATGGTTTTAAAAATCAACTTTTACAAAAATTTATCTGCAAGCATTTCCTTTGCAAGGGTTTGATCCCATTGGTGCTGAAGTAAATTTTTTTGTTATTGCATTTAGTGACAACATTCTGAAGGAGGGCTGCAACATGAAAGAAATACAGTAGAAAGAGGAGGTGCACATAGGCTGGGACTGGCACTTGGGCTGGGCAAGCACTTCAGCACATTATGTCCTTCTCAGACAGTTTTAAGAAAACAGCTTGGGGCAAAGGTAATGCTGTATGATTGAAGTACAGTTCAATCAAGTTCAGTTTTCAGTCATGTTACCCCTTTTCTGGACTCAGGAGGAGAGACAAACTAAAATCAACAGGAACATTTCCACAGATTTCAGTGGGTATTTCATCAGTCTGTCAATCTCTAAGCCTCATTTTCCCATCCACTCATCCTGGATGAGCACTCTGCTTAGGACTTTTATATATATGGCTATATATAAAAAAATGAAGGCAGCTGCTTTCCATGTGACCAAAGAATCATAATGTATTGTAAGTTTGTCAGCTCTGGACACATCTGCAAAAAGCCCTTCAAAATGAAAAGAATAGCTTTTTCCACAAACCTGCCTTTAAGAGTTCTAGGATAGCTTGCAATTGTGGCATCTTGAAGCTGCTTAAAATCTTATCAAAATAATAAAATACAAGACTCAGACTAAAATATCTTATTTTAAAACCATTATGACCATAGAAGGAACTAAAAGCTTCCCAAGAGCAGATATCCCCACATTATTTCTGACAGAAAGTGGAGGGATTCTGAAAAGACTGCCTGATCCCACAAGTTCACCCAGAGAAGACGCTGCTGCTTTTTCCACATTTAGTTATCACCTGTTGGTTCTTAACTCAGTGCTCATGACTTTGGTTTTATGTTGATTTTTACATTCCTGCAAGCCCACTGAGCCTTAAGAGTTTAGGCGAAATTAGGTTCACGAGCTACACTGCTTCCATTGCCTAAATTTCTAAACACTTCTAAAGGAGTTTAAAGGGAATTCTTAAATGCATTATATACATATATATATATATACTGAGATTGCTGTAAAGAGAATCAGCTATTTTACCCAATAGTTGTTCTGTTTATGTGCTCTGCACATCTGTGAACACTCCATTTGCACACACACTGGCAGGAGTGTATGCCTGCTCATGCAACTGCTTCCTGTCTTTCCAGGTGCGGGGCTAAATAGCCCCCAAGGAAGACAGAGCATGGAGTTTTCTGTAAGCAGTTTTCACAGTGTCTTTATCTAGCTGGTTTATTTCTTGTATGCAAATCTGTGCATGCACTTATTATTTTTTTTAAACATATTTTGTCCACATTTCTTTTTCAGTTGACATATTTTCATTTCCATTTGTTCATTTCTGGAACTGTTGTATTTTCAGTTGATTTCATAGGCGGACTTGACACATACTCCTACCGACAGCCCCCCCAGGAACATGTTGAGTTAAAGCCTGTAAAGCCTGTAGGTAAGGTTCTGGTCTTACGGACCACATTAATCTTTCTAACTGAACTGAAAGCTAACCTTCTCCTAAAATAATTTGGGCATCAGATTACTGATAATTTAATTACATTTTAATTAGAACTTAATTAAAAATTAATCCACATAATACGTTCGAGTAAGGACACTTTGTCATTGATGGCATATCCGCTAAAGCAAGGATTAGGAGATACCACCATGTCTGCCATGTCGTGCCTCATCTTAACGCAAGGAGAGGCTCTCAGTGAAGGATGGAATTACTTCCCTGCTGACATTTTAGCAAGAAAAGTGCTGGTTTATGGCTTCTGCTGCTGCAGAAACGTTAATGAGATTAACCCATTTACGGAAAAGCAGAAGCTTCTACATTTGTCTAGCTACTGAAAGAAAAAAAATTGCTGAAAAACTGCTTGTCAGCTTAAAATCATGCTATCTGTAGAGTTTCACTGAAAGTTCATTATCTCTTTGTCATCACTTATTTGCTCACACCATGAAAATCACAAGTTTTCATAGACTCTTCCTGCTTTGCTACCTAATTAATAAGTTTGGATGCATATCTATTCTTTTTATTTGGAACAAATTAAGATATGGGGAGACATTTTTAGTACATATATTTTGGCAGAAGCTCATATAACTTCAGATAGATGATTTTTCAAAGTATTATTGATGAATCAGAAGATGTTAATTTGGAGTCTTTATGATTGGAACTTCTTGTAATGTTGCTTTCTGTCTTTAGATTTACCTTTGGGCCTGTCATGCCTCCTAAATGCAACATGAAACCCCTGTACAGCTAATTGACTGAAACTAATTTAATGACTTACTGAATTTTACTTACCAGTTAACAGAATTAGAAGGGGTTGAAGGTTTTTCCTGGTGTATGCATGTGTGTGTGTGCTAGGAGTTTTAATTTAAAGTGGACAATTGCTAAAAAAATGTGTTGAGTTTGACCTTGACATTTGAACTTTTTGATTGTATTAATTTTTGCAGGTTTCTAAAACATATTTTATTCATGATGCAGCTTTCAATTTGCAGAAATAAACAGAGACAAATTTTTACTAAAGTATTTACCTAAATATTATAGGATTATGAAGGCCCAAAATTATGGTGTACACTAGAACAGGAAGCAGTAACAATTAAGACAACAAAATGAAACAATGAACCTTTTGACTTGACTAAGTACACACTCCATATAGAAATCTGCATTTTTTTAGTAATATTTCATTAATTGTCAATTTTGCTGCATTTTCTGTGGGAAAGATGACTGCAAAATGGGCTTTTGACCCTTCTGAATAAGCTGCTGGAGTAAAAAGTTAAATTGATATTCAGGAGCAAGGAAGCCACACCTACAACATATACACCTCTTCATGAGAGATTTTATCTCTAAACCTGCAGTCAGATTAGTTTTAAGCATAAGTGAATAAATGCTTAGTAATTTCTAAGCAAACTTACTATAATTGAAAAGACATATTTACAAAAGACTTACAATTATATTTCTGCAAAATACATTCATTTGTTTTGCAGTAGAAAAGTTACAGCATCTGATAATTTGTTCTTTGATAGCAGACTTTTGATAAGTAGCTCAAGGGATTTGGGAGTTGTTGTTGATCTTACTGGAGAATAAATGGTATCTTCCCATTTCCTATGTGTGGCTATTCTTGTACAGCTGGGAGGACCCTCTCTGGCCTCTTTATTGCTGCAAGAAGTGTAAAACTGGGAGAGAAATGATGTAGTGTTTTCTTCTTTATTGATGTTTTGGTTCTATGTACTGAAAGATATAGACGACCTTTATCTGAGTTGGGAGGAAAATTACTATCAGTGATCAAAGTCTGAATTAAAAGCCAAATTGCTGGAAATAATTTAGTCCGTGGATTGTGCCAGAAATTTGCAGATGCTTGTCTCTCTGCAGCATATTAGCCTTCTCGACTTCTTTTGGTAAATTAATTGCTATCTGTATCAGTTATATATAGTCTGAGAATCCATAATATGCCTAAAAAGTGTGACTTCTGGTGTCCAGGCTGTGCAAATCTCAATTTATGAGAGAATTTTCTTAAAACAGAACATGAATAATGCTTGTAAAAATACATTAAAAGTCTTAATAAATGTTACTTTATAGATGAAAGCTTGGCTATATTTCCTCTTTTCTCATCCCTTTTATTTCCCTTATTTCACTCATAAATTAACTAAACCCATGGCCCATTGAAAATAAAAGGCTCTGTGGTCTCATCCAAACTATGTAGAAGACAGTCTGGTTTTACCAAGTACTCACATTCGGTATAATGTCTACTTAGTGCTACCATAATTATTAGTGATTAGCAAGACTAAGATTAGTTTTCCTTCTCATCTCTGAGAAGAAGTTAATTTTGAACTTGTTGCCATGTGGAACAATTTTTAATCCAAATATGAATGATCATGGCTTGTCTGATTGCTCTTTGTTCTGCCTGTAACGCCATTAGGCTACAGGAGAAGCAGGATCTTTGCCCTCAGCCATGCAGTTTCAAGTAAAATGTGTATAAGGCAGGGGACAACAGGTGGCATGGGAAAAAAGTCATTGTGTTCTCTTTGGGACTAAAGCCCATGGACTATAAAGAAGACTGTGGTGCCTTTTGGAAGCACAATATCAACAGCTGGTCACTTGGTAGTAGTTAGAATTGCATCGTACTGCTCTGTGGAAAAGAGAGGAACATGGTGGCTAGAAGTAAAAAATAAGTTGCATTTTGGCTTGCATTAAGGATTATTAATATCAATAACAATAATAATAATATTATAATATATATTAATATTATATAATATAATGTCATAATTATGCTGTAACAAGTACAATGTACTAATATTATATAACAATGGAAATTATAATAGTGATAGCAGTAAAATAAAACTATTATAGCTTTGAGCAACCCTATCTGGACAGACACTGAATCCCTAATTCCAATTAGGGATGTCCCTAGCATTTTTAAGAACACTGCTAGCTTCTGCTCATGGAACTGATTCACTGTGTAAGAAACTGTGCCAGTGTAGAGGTCACCACTCCATGATGAATCTATGCGATCCTGTCCTGTTTGTATCTTCTCCTGAGGCTTTACCCTTCTTAAAATTGCTCTGAAAGACCAACACAGATTTTCCCATATTACACAAGTGAAAATGTTGAGAACATATAGATTCAGCAGGTGTGTCACCGTGGCAAGGACTATAAATAGAGTGAGTCCAGCTCAAATGCTCCCATTTGTAATCAGGTCATGTCAGAATTTTATAACTGGGTGAAAATATGTCTTACACTGTTGAAATACATTATGCTAAAATGAATCTATTATTGTGTGAGCTTGACATGTTTCACCAGCTGTGGGATTTTTCACAAATGCTTTTTTGCTTTTGTGCTATACATAGTACAAATCTACTGCTTTGTAGCCAGCCATTCATTCTTGACCACGTAGGTGAGTCTCACAGCTGAGGAACTGAGTGACCAGATGAGATTTATCCACTTGTTCATTACTAACCTGTCAGCTGGTGTGAATTTACAGCTTTCAAATTAGAAGATATACAAAATATGCTTTCATTTGTAAGTAATTCATGTATCCTGTTTTTCAGGTCGAAGTAAGTAATGAACATGGACTCAAGACTTCTGCTGCTGCTGTAGCTGAAGAAACAGAAGAGACCAACCTTGTGACTCATCGTTCCGGAAGAAACCCACCACATCCGATCCTCGTGGCATGTGGATTGTTCTTCCCACAGGCTCAGTGTCATTATCAGCATTGTTATTTCGTAGATCCTTGTAGATGATCTTGGATTTTTAAATAATTTACTTATATGGACACTTGTAAATTGTAAATTTTTTCTTTTTTAATTTCAATATTTTTACAATGTTTAGTGTCGAGGCATGAAAACAAAACAACCTGTGAAAACTAGGAGAAGGGTCTTTCTCAAAAAAGTCAGTATTTTTTGATTGAGAGGATCATACTGTGCCTGGTCAAGATTCTGTCAGTAAACAGTAACTTTGACTCCAAGATATGCAGCAGGAGTCAAACCCTAACAGTGTACAAGAGATCATTTCAAAGCTGTGTTTAGAACTCACAATGTCCACTCCTTGCGTTGTTTGAACTGCTGAATGCAGTAGAAATTGATCTATGGCTCCTCTTATCCAGATTTTCAAACACTAATGTATTCACCTAATTATTGCAATTCATATATGACTCCTTCTCCTTTCCTAATTTCTTTTGCCCTGAGTCTGTCACCAATAGCTGTCTCTGATTTGAAGAGAAGTAGGACAACCTCTCTATGGATGTCAGTCTCTAGGAACCCTTACATCCAGGGCTGTTTAGATGTCTGTGATTTGCACATTTTTAAACTCCTTTCCTCCCTTCTCCCAGGAAGAAGCCAAGCATGAATGTACAGTACAAGGCACCAACTGAAGCCTTAGAAGCCTCTGGGGACTAATTTTTCTCTTAATTTAAAAGTAAACAAGCAAAACTGAAAATGTGTGTAAAAATTTGTAAAGTTATTTGTAAATACTTCTAGACAAAGAACATGTATGTAACTGTGGTATTTTGTTTTCTATTCTGTCACCACTAGCATAAAGTGATACACAAAGCTATTTTCTCTGGAGAGCTGGCAGTCTTTTTAAGAGAATGCTTTGTTTCTTTCTTCTTAATTACAAAAAAAAAAAAAAAAGTGCTGTGTAGATTTGTATGCCCCAGAAAGTCACATCTCTCTGCAGAGCCCATGTGCCTCAACACTGAGCAGAAACTTCGTCAGGGTTTTGAGGCTATTTGTGGTTTTGCACTCTTCTCACTTTATAGTTTCCTTGATGGCACTGCCAGGAAGGCTGTTCCTTCTACCTCTACACCAGAGGCTGAACAGATGCCAATTAAGTTCCTCCATGAGTACCTTAGGAAAACTTCAGCTGATCTAAATAACATTTAGGTCCTAAATTTGCAGCCTTCTCTTTTCTTGTGCATTTTCAAGTCTGAGCAGGTGAGAGCTAGAAGAAAGCTTGTCTTGATTCTTGCCCTCCTGAAGTCTGTGTTGTTTACCAATATGAACCCAATGGGGACACTAATAAATACAATGGAAGTAGAGTTTATCATTTTCAGATGACAAGGTTCTTGTGGTACATCCACCTGCTTTCCAGCTAGTTAACTTAAAGACCTCACTGACTTCAGAGAAAACACAATATGAACTTAGGTTAACCTTCCTTGAAATCAAGTATGAAGTATTAAGACAAAGTCAACAAGAAATGGCAACTGAAAAAAATCCTTTTCTTAGTACTTCTGGATCTGCATATGCCTCCAATGGTATGACATGTGTATGAAGCCAGACTCAGCCAAAAAGAGGGATACTTTGTATGAAGATGCCACCTGTTCTCATGTATTTGTGTGTTCCCTCATATGCTCTTTCCCCCTATATTCTAGAATATTGCAAAGTACCAGGTTTGTCCCATCTTGAAAACCTCATCTTAGCACTAAAGCCCAAGTATTTTGTCACAAAACAAATAGGAATAATATAATTTTTGAGGCATCATGAAGAAGATACAGTGTGGACTGCTTTACAGATGTAATATTTTTAAAAGGTGGGCATATTTTTGTCTATTTCTGTAATATTTTACTTTTCTTTAGCCCAACAGATAATTTTGCTTCTTTACAGTGATGTGATGTCTACCTAGCCAGTGTGTTCAGTCCTGTGTTTGTGACGACTCCAGAACTTGAGAGATGGGAATATATGAATGCCTTTCAGTGTCTGACACTTTCCAGTAGCTACCTTGCTTCGACTTTCTCAAGTACAGAGAGAAGCCAGGATATGGTCAATTAGCACAATGATTGCCACCATCAACACTGTTCCCCTTTTGATCCCCATCATTAATTTCCCTGCATTAAGTATTATGGGCTAGCAGATTAAAGGCCTCCAGCTGGACCCCGTGCTACCCTCAGGACTGGTTGGGAATTAAAGGAAGGAGCACTACACCACCCTTCATGGCACAGGTTCAACACGCTGTTCTGGCACAGTTTTGGAAGTGCATATTTGATTTTCTGCCAAGATAGGTCTGCTGTACCTTGTTTTACAAATTTGTCTGAATGTGTCTAAAGTGTGTCCTGTAGGTCCTTCAGAACAGTGTACATGTCACAGAAATTCTGCAAAGACAGAACCTGAGTTCTCTTCCATTTGAAATATTGATCACTTTTTAGCTGGGGAACGCAAACCAGTATATCCCAAATACACTTAAAATCTCAGAATCCTTACCAATACAGTGAGTGTGCCATCTGTCTCACTTAACAAACAGGATAATCCTGATTGAGAGGAATTTGTCTTCATTAGAACCAGCCAAAATGCTGACTGCAATGCCAAAGGAAACTGGAATTTTTTTCTAAACTGAGACACTCAAAATAGTATCAAGCAACCTGTACTTGCTGGGGTAAAAAACCTCAAGAATAATAATAATCAATGAATGTTAATTGTTGTGTCCTGCAATATAGTAGGACATATTGGCTAACATTTTTGTAGGAAGCCTTGAGTAGTAGTTCCTATATTTTTGCAAAACTTACTTTCATTAAGGTGGTAGGTGAGTCCCAGATCAGCCACCTACATAGGAAGTAAATGTTGACTTTCTAAATAAACTTGGATAGTTTTCTTAAGCTTAACTGAACCATGCAATTTCAGGAAATGACTAGATTTGTACTGCAGAATAGAATTTGCTGACAATCTTAAAAGCTCAGAGAAGATTATCAGTTGCTAGAAACTGTTCTGGTGGCATTAAGAAGTCATACTGTTACAATTTAGGGCAGCTGAAGTCCTGTCCTTCAAACTTGTAGGCTTTTTTTTCTTTCCCCAAGTTTCTGCTTAATTCAAGCTTTACAGAGAACCAGATTTGCCACAGTACTTTAACTGACAGCAAAACTGGAGCTGTGACTGCAGAAATATGGCACTACATGTTCACCAAGGACTGAGCCAGGTACCAAAGTTTCCTAAAAGAGCAGCTGATGTCTGGAGGACCTCAAAACAGAAACTGTAGCAAGAAATGAACAGATTTTTGCCTGGTGCAGTGACATACAGTGATTATATATTACAATTTCTGGAATTATTGGTTATACTCTTTCATACACATAGAAATTTTTAATCTAAAAGTTTGGAATATGTTTTTTGAAGTTCAGTTTTGATCTGAAGGAACCCTCTAAAATGAAAGAGTTCACGGCCTGGATTTCCTGAAGGGTTTTTTTTAGTGATAGGATATTACATTAACTACTATAGATAATTTTCAATAGAGTTCTATCAGTTAAACACATGGGAATTGATGCCTGTTTTTTTCCAATAACTGCTTGCTCTCAGTAGTGCAGAAGGTGATGTTGTCCAGAGAAGAGAAACAAAGCTACTGGCAGGTCTGGAGCACAAGTCTGATGAGGAGCAGCTGAGGGACCTGAGGTTGTTTAGGCTGAAGAAAAGGAGTCTCAGGGGTGATCATATCACTCTCTACAACTCCCAGTGAGGAGGTTGTGGCCAGGTGGGCTTCAGCCTCTTTCCCCAGGTAACCAGTGATAGGATGAAGGGACACAGTCTCAAGCTGCACCAGGGGAGCTTTAGGTTGGACATTAGGAAGAATTTCTTCACAGAAAGAGTGATTAAATGTTGAAATGGATTACCCAGGGAGGTGGTGGAGCCACCGTCCCTGTAGGTGTTTAAGGAAAGACTGGATGTGGCACTCAGTGACATGGTCTAGGTGCCATGGTGGTGTTTGGTCACAGGCTGGACTCGATCTCAGAGTTCTGTTCCAACCTAATTGATTCTGTAATTAAGAAGAAGGTATTTACCATATATTATTAATGGGAGTTTGAAGCTAGGGCTATGGCTGTTGGCTAGCATGAAACAATACTAACTTTTCTTGTTTAAAACCTGAGAACACGTCGTTGGGCCACTAAAAAGCTTCTAATTCTGCACCAAGAATTGGCAGATTTTAGCCCAAACAACTTCAAGTGCAGGCTTTCTTCGTTCACAGCTGCCATGCAAGCCTCTTCTCCATGTTTGGGTCCTGACTTTCATGTCTTCCTCCAGCTGCCCACAGCTCAAGTGTTGCAACACCCGTGTCACCTCTGAGCACCATGTTGGTAGGTGCAGCCTCTTTCAACGCTGACTGCAACGTGTGCTTCTCCGCACCCAGCTGCCTGCCTGTCTTTCATGTGGGGATTATCAGGTTGAAAAATCCAACCTAGTAATCTATCAAGGTCCTTTAACAGACTTTGACAGTGGCAAACAAAAATTGACATCTCAAATTAATTGGCTTGCCTCCTTCCAGTATCAGCCTCATCTAGTTTAATTATAACAAATTACAACCCAGGAGCTCTTTTAGACAATGAAAAAATTTCAGGTTGGGAAAATGTTCCTTCCATATAAAGCTTCAACGTCAGCAGGATGTTTTTCCTGATGAACAAGTTCATGTCTTACCTGCTGTGCTGCATGTTTTGAAAGAACACTGCTCCTGCATGCCCAACACAGTGTTGTTTTTTCCTGCCAGAATAGAGCTTTTACAGTAGGGTGGACAGGTTGCACCCTGAGGTCATGTCAGATGGGTTAGGATTGCATTAAGTGGAGGGTGCCCTCATCAATTCAGGCTTAAAGAAGTGGTCTCTCCCATCTCTCTCCAGGGCACTGACTATCCCTGCAACCCTAACTGGGGATCAGCCTGAAAGATTCATTAGTTTGCAGAGGCTTTGTGAGCAAACTAATACATGTCTTATGGACAATCAGGGAACTCAGATCTGTGAAAATGGGCCCATAAAGAAGATATTTTGTATCAAGATTACTGCTGCAGTGTTTGCCCCTTGGAGCTATGTCTGCATTGCATGCTGGTGGTGTGCTCCCAGCATGTCAGCTCTGATCACCCAGCATTACCAGAAGCACTCTGCCTCACTCTAAGGGGACATGAGGCTGGTCAGGACCCTAAATAATTATTTAGCAGCCAAGGACACAAGCTGGTACTGCTTGCTCTTTGACAACTACATATAAGTTGCACTGTTTTCCCCAGGTTGTCAAGCCATCTTTATCCATTGATAAATGATGGTTTCTTGACATAATTTTCACTTCCTTCACAGAAGTCATAGTTTGAATGATTCTCTTTGATTTTAAACAAAAGAAACATCTGGGTTTAATTCCTGTTTCCACATGAGTACCTGGTCATCAGTCACACAACACAGTTCTGGATGTGACAGTTTTGTGGAATAGCTGCCCTTGCATGGTCTGTTGCCTCTCAAAACCAGCAACAGACTCTGAAGGTAGTCTCACTAAGCAGCAGCCATGCATAAATAATACCAGGAATGCAAAAAAAGATTCTCCTTGTTTTGCTTATCCCCCTAGGACCCAATATCACTTCTTCAAGCTTTCTGTCCCAGTTTCCTATTTATTTCACACCAGCCACATGCAACCATGCTTTCAAAACAATCCTGTAAGTTAGCGCCAAGCAGACTTGCTGAAGCTTGAATTTTAAGTTGTCTGAATGAGATTCCAAGAGTAAACTAATTTTTCATTTTCCACACCATTGGGTACCTGCCCAATTAGTAGAGTATCATATACCAGCAAGGGTTACAGCATCCCCTAGCATGTGGCATACTTGGAATGAGAACTGTGCTACACATGAACAAAGAAATCAGCTCCCCATGTTGGTCCATGCTATTCAATAAAATTTCACTAGGGTGTGCTTATTCTGCTTTATCTGCATAGCCAGAACCAGAGTGGCAAGCAGGTAGAGTCTCAAGTGCTGGGGCAAATTCAAGCCAACAGCTTGTTTAAACAACCTTGATCTGATATTAATAATCAACATTGCAATTTCCTTTTTTGTTTTTTCCTTGGCAAATTAAGCTGCCTAGCTTATAAATTGCAGCCAGACCCTCAGCTGTGTGTTAACCAGTACATTTCTATATCACTCTTATGCATACATATATATTCACAGTCATGGTTTGGTTTCTAAAGGCTTTATAATTCAAATAAATCTGTTTTTCCTGAAGTTTAGAGGAGGCTATGTCTGGACTGCTACAGGGAATGTCCCTCCAAGTTTTTTGAGAGTAACACCTGTGGAGATCATTGCCTGCCCATGGAAGCACACCCAGGACCCATCCTGGTGCCAGCACTGGCTGGCAGCTCTGGAGGAGGCCACAGTTCTGACTGTCACAGCAGGTCCCAGCCCTGGGCTCCGTGTCCTGCAGCACCCTCATGGGGCATAGCCCTAGGAGACCTCATGGGGCACCTCCCCTGCTCTGCTCTGGGGCTCTATGTACCTGCATTTAAGCCTTGGCTTTGGACTGTGGTGTTCACCTGTGCTGTGCTGTGGTTGTGGTTGTGTCTGTACCTGGCCAGGGACGTCCCTGACACCAACAAAATACAAAAAGCTGATCTCAAGAAATGAGTCCTGATATGCTTTTGATGATGACCTATTAAATGCATGCACTCTGATGAAGATGTTTTTATCTAAATTAGGACTTCACCTAAGGTAAGCTGTGTGCTTGGAGGAATATTAAACTCAGGTATGTAGCTAACTGATGTGTAAGACATCTGTGATTTAAAAGGCACTTCTATTAATCTGCCTAGCTAGTAAGAAATTAGATTGGGGCTAGTTTCATCTCATCAAACCTATTTCACATCAAAATGATCTGAAAGGAAAAATCAAGCCTAGACAGGCAAAGTCCTATGAAGAAAAAGAGATTTAAGAAAATAAAGAAATCAGACTTTAAAAAGACTGCACACCAAAACCAGAACTCTATAGTGGAATGCAAACTTTAAAAAAAAAAAAAAGGAAAAAAACAATGATTTTTATTTTTAGCATTGGCATGTAGCAGTAGGCTCAAAATGATTAGTTACTAGGATGAAAAACACCATAAAATACAAACACAAAAATATCTCTTTGTCATTGCTTTTGTCATAGAGTAGGGTTTCTAAAAGCTCAACTAGTTTTACAACCTCTCTTTCACCATTAAAACCTAATATGCCAAGAAATATGAAGTACAAAATAATATTAAAAGGAAGGTTTGACTGCTGTTCTGCTGATCATGTTATGCCACCTCATGGTTAGTGGCAGAAATACCACCATGCTCTTAATATTGTTTCAAAAATATAGCAGAGGAAAAACAGTAGCACATCTCAGTTATTGGTATATATTGCAGAAATGTCAGAAGTCCCACTGGGATCAATCATTGCAGTGCTAAGATCAAATCTGTGAATTATATATAAAGACAAAGCACTGCAAAATACATCTCCTATTAACAGTTGAATATGCTGGTTTAGTGCAAATATATTGCTAACATAACATATAATCAATCCAGTATTGACCTGGTACTGGCCCACAACTGCCTCCTCCTGGGGAGCTACATTTCTGTGTTTAGCTTGTTTCAAAAGGTTGCCATTATCTGGAAGCACACACTGTTATCCACTCCAGGAAGTATCATCTCTGCCTCTTTAACAACAAGACATAATATTTACTTGCAATTGGATAAATAACATATAATTACAGTCTTGGATGTATATAGCATATGCTTAATCACTGAACTTGGACTTTCCAATGACCAAAAAGTCTTGAAGTAAAAAAAATCCAAAACCTCAGGAGAGTATGATAATTTTCACTTGAGTCAAGAGTTCACTAGCACAGACTGGGTTACATTTTTACATTAGAATGAATTACACAAAGTAGAAATGGAAGCTGGCTGAATCGATGTGACCTGGAGTGTACAGCCAGTTAGGTGATAGACAGACTCTCAGCTACACTAAAACTTCTTTGGAGAAAATATTTGTGAAAATCAATGGGTTAGACTCAGATGGCTCATGCATGAATAGAAATAGACTAATCTGACTTAAGCTTGGGCATTTTTATATAAAATATTGAAGTTTAGCAGTTCAGTGGCCTGACATTAGCAAAGGAGCAGGAGGAAAGCAACTGTGTCTCTCTTGCTCCCATATGGGGTTTATTATAATCAAGTTCTTGGTTATACATCTCAGTCCAACCCAAAATCAGAGGAGTGTGAAAAAGATGTACTTTCAAATTCTGTGTTTTCACTTTCTTAATCTTTCAATGAAGCAGACTTGGCTTCAGACAGCTCAGAGTATGGTCAACTCCTGAGCATCTGAGGAAACACAGATAAACCAAAAACATATTTAAAGCAAAACACTGTTGGAGAATGGATGCTTGAATTAGGGCATATAGATATCCATGAAGAAATTTATAACTGCATGTAGACATAAATAGGGAAATAATAGTTGATTGAGTAGAGCACAAAGGCATGCAGAGAGAAATCATAATTCTGTGCTGATATAGTTTTCCATGCTGATATAGAAATGACCTAAGCTGAAAGTAGCCATAGCTGTCCTTGTCAAGGATGTGAGAAAGGATGTTACATGCTACATCCTGAGAAGTGGAAAATGAGGCACAAAGAAGTTGAGTCTTTGGAGTTTTTCTATGACTTGGTTAAGTCACAAACCAGATGACCTATCCAGGACACATGAGAAATTACTATGAATAGTTTAAAAGACCTCTTCTAAAGAGAAGTACAGTATTTCATCATGACCAGTGATCGAGAAACTTTATCTGGTTTATCTCTCAGCAAGAGATTTACACATTAACTTTGTAAAAGTGAATGTGAAAGTCAGGCACTCTTTGCATTTTGAATATTCAGATTCTCTTATTAATGTAGTTTAAAAAAGGTGTGTGCCCTGTTTTTTGATGTAAACTAACTCAGAGATAATAAAATACTGTCAACTTACATGTCTAGAAAGCCTATCGATAGATTCTCTCCCTCTTGTACAGGGAGTGCACTTCTTGGAATAGTAATCTGCAGCATAAAATTACTGATATGTTTAGGGATCATCCTCATTTCTATGTCTTGCCGTAAAGTTCATATTCTTAAAGGATGACTTACCATGCAAATAAATTCAAAGGCTAGCCTCATCAGAAAAAATACTAGTTATTTCCTGCTCAGAAGCAATTGATAGTTACAGCAAAACAAAATAATTGTATTTAATAAAGCTTTTGTTGTAGTAATGTTTTGTTCAAAAATCTTGTAAGCTTTTAAACTTACAATGCAGAAATATCTAAACACCCTGAAACCTCTTTCTAGAGATGACTTAAGCAAGGAGATCACACACAGAGCAAATGCAACATTGGAGTCAGAATCTTTGGAGAGAAAAGAAAGCTATAAATTATCCCTTTTTCCCCTACTTTCAGTTTCTGGGGCTAGTTTGGCCAGCCATGAATAATGAATTGCAAGATTGGCTTCCTACCGTTTGAGATTCATTCTGTTCACCTAGTGTAACTATTATGACGCTCGGTCTGCTCTGTGTGATATACAATTTTGCATAACATTAGACAGCATGTTGGAAGTGGGGACTCCTTAATAAACACAATTTCTGCTTCCAAATTACGTACAGATGACTTCCTGGAGCTGACTGGAATATACACTCTGAAAGCCATCTTTTGAAAGCACTCATGTCCCCTATAATGACATTTAAAATGACTGATGAAAACCTGCTTGGGCCAACGCATTATTAATGGTATGTAGATATGTCTTTGTCCTTCTGGAGAAGACTGAAGGCTCAACTTCTTCAGTCAATGTGGCTACTTTCTCTAACACAGCTGTTACTCTGAGGTCCAAGCCTTACTGGGAAACCAAGAAGGAAATGCAAGCCTTTTCTCCTTGTGCTAGGAAGTTGCAAGGTGTTCTGCTAACCTGGATCTGCCACAGAAACTTTAAGGGTACAGCAGAGACTCTGGGACTTCTCCGAAGGAGCAATGCTTCCTGCTAAGTGAGACCTCAACCTAATGGTCTTCATTGTATTGTGGCTGTGGCACCATGGGACTTGCATATTTAATCACTTGGTATCCCACTCCTCTGTGAAATAGAATAATAATAGCTACGTAGAACTTGCCCACAGAAATAGGATTTTACTCGGATTTGGCTTATTTCATTTAGTGGAGCTGCTGACTACCAAGCATGGAAGCCATACTAGTAGTTTCCAGGTCACCTTCTTGATTCAATTTCCATTAACTCCAGATGGGAATTGTCATGTGGTTGCAAAGAAAAAGGACCAAGGCTCAATCTATAAGAAAACTTGGGCTGCCATCAAACGCCTTTATTGTTCCCCTCAATTCCCTCAAGTCTAGTCCAGAGAGGGATGCAAGGGTCTGCCCACAGCTGTGGCTGGCAAAGATGAAGGGATGGCAGCTGCTCAGGCTCTGTATCACCCAGTGCGCTGATGCAGGACAGGGCCTCAGGCACCAACCCTTGCCCACCGTTGCTGTGGCATTGTCACTATGTCCTCAGCATGGTTTTCAGTCAGGCTGGCCCAGACTGGGAGAAAATAGGAGCCAGGGATGGGAATTTTGAAAGACACATCAAAAAAGAAAACATAAGAAAAGGAATATTCCATATTCAGAGAGAAGAGGCAATTTAGAAAAAATATGCCAGTTACAGAGAGATTAACTTGTTGGTCTGTGTGAGGAGCAAACACAACAGAAAGGAAAGAACTATACAGGAGGGTGGGATTCCTCCATTGCATTTAGGTTTCTGATGCCTATTTCCAGGCATGCTATGGGTGTGTGCAGGTTGACAGTGGAGCTGCCCACCTATATAAAAAAAGTATTTGTACTTTTTACAGTGTGAGGATTATATACAGTGGATTGTGCCACTTTATTCACACACTAATTTAATGGGTATACTTTACAGACAAATGAAAGGATTTAAGTTATTAAGTGCTATACATGAAAACATATTGCTGTAGGGCATAAGGTTTTCTTTTTCATTTTCAGCTGCATAAACTAATTAAGCATAGCAGAGTTCAGGAACTAAAAATAACACGTCATTTACAGGGACTGGGTTTTACCTATGTCTCTTTTTTCCCCTCAGGGGAAAAGTAAAATATGTTAGGAAAAAAAAAAAAGGAAAACCCCAAAAAATTTAAACAAAAAGGAAAAAAAAAACCATTTAAACAAACAAACAAAAACCCCAAAACAAATAAACAAAAAACCCACCACAAGCCACAAAACTCTCCATGGAATAGGTTAAAAGTTTCAAGTAGAAACATACTAGTCTTCATTGTAGTTAAAAGTGCTGCTAAACACTTAGAACAGTTTAAAAACACTGTGAGGAAATCTGACATAGTCCCCAGACTTCGATTCCACTTGAACGCTTAATCAAAGGTAACTGTGCTCTGTGTGCCTGCTGCAGTTAACACCTCATGACATTCCATTGCCCTCACCAGCACTCAGTCCTATGCTGGTTTGCTGTTATTATTTTTGCAAAATCAAACAAAACCCAGAAGAGTTTGTTTAATGGTTTTGCAAAGGAGACAGAAAGACTTTGTTGAGAACCACACTGCAATAAAGAGGTGTACAAGAAAAATACAGTGCAAAAACTGACATAGTGACATGGAATTTAAATTATGGAGATCCTTTGTGTAGGGATACTTCATGGTTATTTCTCCCCATCCAGAAATTGCACCTGCTTGGCACCACTTGGGTTCGTCATTTCAGGACTTGGGATATTTCCCAGATTTCTAGTAATCTCATAGTCTTTTGGGTGGTTTGGCTTGTAATGAGTTTTAGCTTTGATCCAGCTGTAAACAAACAATCCTTGATTTGTTCAGTATGAATATACAGACTGCTAGTACAGTAAAATTAAGCCTGATGCTACAAGGCATGCACACCTTGGATAAGGCAGGTTTAATGCTGTATAGCATGTGCTTATCTGGGCCATCCTGCAGACAGCTATAGGAGGTTGTCTGTCTTTGAAACCAGCTCTACTGACAGCAATAAAAATCAAGACCAGGACCCCACAAGACATTTGGATAATCTCCACAGTTGTTCTTTTACATCCATCAGCTTCCATAACTGCTCATCCACCTCTTCAGATGTGTCTAGCTCACTCTGCTCCACATATCTGCATTGAGTCCTGGCTACTCCTGCAAGGTGAGTGGCAAGACTTGGTGCAGCTGTAAGTAAAGAGAAGCCCAAGTTATACAGGATTTGACAGTAAAATTGATTTCATACTTCACATATGAGAAGTTTCATGTTCCAGCCTCACCTTTTTCTTTAGTGAAATAAAATTTTTGCTGTGTGGCACCAATTACTACCCCTCCATGCAGCTAAGGGGGTTTTCTAGTGGAGGGGGGAAGCTGAGCAGTGACGTGCATAGGTAGAAGGCCAATGCCTCACAGAAAGACATTTCTGTGATGTAATGGGGCCTGGTACAGTGGAACTGGGTCTCACTTACCAGAGCGGTACCTCCTCACCACCACTTCTTCCCTCAGGGGGCTTGAAGAGGCCCATAGCATTGCTGCCACATAGCAGGCTCACTGCAGCAGAGTTAAGGACTATGCATGGCCTTCTCCTGGAATTTTGCTAATGGAAGGAGATTATTAGCACTGAAGGTCAAATGATAGATAACTATTCCATCCCCGTCCTGATCCACAAGGCTGGGATTTATATCTTTCAGATGCTGCAGCTGCAGCATGGCAGGTGACCGAAAGCCACAGTCACATGTTCAAATCAAGGACAAGAGTCCAATGAGGAGTCCAATGAGACGTCCAATGCCTGAATTTTAATTTTTAACCAACTGTAATTGTCATGTCTGGAATCCAGGAGCTAAGGGCTAGTTTCTTTCATGGCACTGATGTATTCCTTCTCATTTCCATATATTTGCTGTATCATAGCAGCTGTCCCAGCAAATCTCAGCATGCTTGTTACTGTAGAAACATAAAACAGCTTTCACCAGCCATGGCAGGTAGGAAGGCAAACAGAGTCAGAGAAGGGAAGGCAGCTTACTGCCAGCTGCTTGGCAGGCCTGGATGAAGCTGACCCAGACTGAAATTCCTCCCACATCTCACTGCAACCATCCTTCTGACCAGGAAGGGGCGTGGGCTTTCCTTGCCCTTGCAGGAGGGGAAGGGGCAGTGCTAAGGCATGGTGCAGCTTACTGTAGTTGTGATGGGGGTGTGTAGCAGGGAGCCAGCTGGGATGCTTGCCCAAGTGAGTCCCTCCCTGGACTGTCTGACACCCACATCAGCAGAGCTTCCTCCTTGGCCTGAAACTATTCACAGGCTCTCATGCTCTCCTGCCCACCCTGGCACTGTTAGACCATGATGTTCCCCACACCATGATCTGAGTTCCAGGCTCCTCTGTAGTCCTGAGGCTGAGTGAGGATCCCATCTCCAGATGGAGGCTTCTACAATGCACTGAGGAAATAACCAGGATAAATAGCCCAAACATGTTGAGAAGAACCCAGGCTGGCTGCTGTCACTTGGCCAGTGCTATTTATCACACCAAAGCAATCTGCAGCTTAGCTGTAATGATCAAAATAGAGCTGTTGATGACAAAAGAGGAAAGATTGGGCCATAATCAGAAATGTCTAGAAAGCAACAGCTTTTTCTACTAGAAATTTTCATTTGCAAATTTCCATAGTTAATGGCATCAAATGAAAATGCTTTGCAGATGCATAATATAGCAAGGCCCAGAGAATCTGAGAAGAGCAGATGGCTTACACACATCTGAGGAGCTTTTTAATAATAAACAAATAAATAAAGATTGGAGAGGAGTGTCAGTCATGCATCTTGTTAGATGCTTAATCAGGCAGCTGAGACATCACAATTTTTAATCACCTTTATTTTTCAGTGCTCCAGTCTAATTTCATATTGCATAAATGAAGATCTTTAATTTTTCTTGTCTTGCTTGAAGTCTTGGTATCTGGATGATAATTTATCAATAAGTTCCACAGGACACAGAGAACAAGATAACTACAAAAAGCCCTGCCTGCTACTCATGAAAGTATGAGATCATGTTTCTTTTTAATTACTTCTCATATAATTAATCATTCATCTGTCTGGACTATATTCTTCAACCTTATAGCCATGAGTTAAAAAAACATGCAATGAAGTCATGGCAAGCTTAGCAGGAGATGAACTGTGCTGAAGAAATAAAAATGATGTGTGGTAGTGATTTAGAGGCTGCAGCAAAATTCATAAGAAAAATGTCAGTCTAGCCTTTCATTTACCATATGGGGTCATCTGTCTTGTAACTGAGCACTGAGCAGGACAATCAAGCTCTGGTCTGAAGATAGTTTTCTTTTTTTTTTTTTTTTTTAATTTTTCTAACACTATTTTCTTCTTCCCACAGTAAAACCTAGCCCTAATAGCACTATATAAACATGCTCCCACTCCTTGGGGACAATGGATCCCAGGAGAGTTCTACTTCATGACATCCAGAAACCAAATAGGATGTCTGGGAATTCAAAATATACACAGGCATTGTTAGCAATGGATGAACATTCAGCTTCAGTGAGTGTCCAGGAGGTTTATCATGGTGACCACTATGCTCCTTAGATATAATTTCTACATAGAAGTCATTTCATTGTGTTACCTAGGTTTTAATTTTATCTCTTGTAAAGAATGAAGAAAGAAAGAACATTATTTGGCACCTTACAACCTTTCTGAATATCACTCTTGGACATGTTCCTTTTGAACAGCACAAATACATGGCATAGTTTGTGTATGTGTCTGTACTCACTGGTGTGGCAGTGCAGAGTATGAGCCTTGGGCTTGCTCTGCTCTTGGGAAATTGAAACTCTCCTAATTTGTCTAAACATGGATGAGACATGACAGATTTGGTGTGTTTTGTGAAACCCTGATTTGTCAAACCTCACCTAGCACATGACTTGCCCCATGCAGTTCATGCAGCCAAGCCTCAGAGGGAAACATGGCTGGGTTTAGCACCAAAGGCATAGTGTGACCATCACCATCTATGCTGAGACTTTGTGGGAATCACTGCCAAAAGGGTAGTATATTATAAAATAGCCTGAATTCTGCAATAAGAATGCTCAAATTAGGAATTTGGGACAACAAAAGATGCCCAGCAATCCTGCTATTGAAACAGATGTTATTGCCTAAACTGGTATTCCCCATGCTGATGTGATGCAATTCAACTTCTCCTAAAATAAAATTAACATAGAAAGATACATATTTCATCTCTACCGTAACTTTTTCCCACTTGCTTTTAAGCATAGCTTAAAAGCCACATCTCAAGTTTCACTTTTTGTTAAAACAGTTGGAGATTAGCCCAAATTAATTCACTTCATGTGCCTGACTCCCTGGGTGTGGAAATTAAAGACAAAACCTCTGACAGATTCTGAACAGCTTTCTAAGGGAAACCTTGCATGTGCAACTAAGGGAGGGCAAGGGTGTTAATAGTTGAAAATTAAAGGACATGAAAGACATCTATGTTGAAATACTGGCTGCCTAACTATTGCTCAGGCTGGGATGGCTTGAACTTCAGCTTTAGCTGACACACTGGCCAGGGAGCTACTGGGCATGCTCAAACATCTAGTGTGTTCACAAACCCAGTTCCCTCATTTGCAAGCATCTGAAGTAGAACAGCCAGTAATCTGGGAAGACTATGGCAGCTGTTGCTGGAAGAAGTGGTAACTGCTGGCTCAAAGTTCTGGCACAGTAATTAAATTCCCTAAGGAGCCACAAAAGACAGAGCCTGCAAGAACCAAAATGGGAAAACTACAGGGATGTGAAGAAACTCATCCTGAGTTTGATGAGAAATCTAAGTAAAGCTTAAGAGCCTAGGGATGAGAGACAAACTAGCTTCTGTTCCAGGTAGGTTGAAAATTTTTTGTTCAGCTTAGTGGAATAAAGAACAAAAAAATTTGTGGGTGTCACTCCAGAGACAAAAGGATTACTGGTACTTTTGGTTGAAGTGGTGCACTGAGATGCTTCTTGCAAATATTAATGGAAAGTAATCAATACAAATACCTCAAATGAAAACAAAGCCAGCTAACAGGTCCCTCAGGTTTCTCTCTTTTCCTCTGGAAGTACAAGACATGGTTAGATCTGCTTTTAGAGTTGCAAATGGCCTCCATTGGTAGTACAACAGTATAAATGCTACTGAAGAATTTGGAAGCCTAGAAGGATGGAAAGGACTAACTCCGTCCTAGGATGAGGACTAACTAATCCAAGGATGAGAATGGGTTTGGCCAAAAACTTTGGGGTACTTCCATTCTGACACAGCTTCTTTGGAAAAAATCTCAGAAATTGTCTGTAGACCCTTCACTGTACTTTGTGTCTCCTCTGTAACACTCACAACATTATTACTAGTAAAATCTAATGATAGTATTAACAATTAGTAATTAATACAATAATAATCAAGTAATTAGCCACAACATTTGGAGTTGGCTAGTGTAAGAGCTGCTGAGTAAATCCTGGTCAGGTAAAGGTATGTGAAGTTCAAACTCCCCAGTTTGAGGTTGAATTAAGGTCATATATATATATATATATATATGTTATATTGCTGCCTCAAGAAGTCACAGGGAGAAACTAATTTCCTAATGTGCTTTTAGCTAGAAAATTACTATTTTAATCTTTCTGGTGTTTCTGATTTCTTTGTCAGAAAAACAGCAAGAAACTACACACATGTAATGTCAGCTCTTAAACTTGTATACACACAGTGAAATAGGGCATCAAAGGAAGCTTGGGAGCTACATAGTCACAAGCTGCAACAAAGCCCCACACAGCTGCTCACTCACTCCTCCCACAGAGGGGTAAGGGAGAGAATCAGAAGAGTAAAACTGAGAAAACTCATAGGTTGAGATAAATTTTAATAGGTTGAGATACATTTTAATAGGTAAAGCAAAAGTTGCCCATGTAAGCAAAGCATTCCAAAGAATTCATTCACCACTTCCCAAGAGCAGGCAGGGGTTCAGTCATCTCCAGAAGAATCAGGCTCCATCACATCTAACACTTGGGAAGACCAATGCCATCACTCCAAACACCATCACTCCAAGTGGGGTCAGCTGTCCCAGCTGTGTCTCCCCCCGACTCCTTGTGCACCCCCAGGCCTCTCGCTGGTGGGTGGGGTGAGAAGCTGAAATGGCCTTGACGTTTTGTGAGCACTGCTCTGCAGTAAGTAAAACATCCCTAAATTATCAACTGTGTTCAGCACAAATCCAAAACACAGCCTCATCCAAACTACTCTAAAGAGAATTAACTCTACCCCAGACAAAACCGGCCCACAGTATTCAACCCAAATGTTTTGATGGTCAGAAGAAACAACTGCTAGAATTTCCTCTTTCCAAGCTTTTTGCTTTACTGCTTTTAGCTTTTCAATTACAGAAAGCCTAGTTGAGAGGAATATTTGTTCACTACATTTCTGAAAATCAGAGAATCTGAGTCTTTTTTGCTTAAGTCTGGAGCAAATGCTTTGTTCAAGTGCTCCTTCAAGTAGTGACAGCTATTTTTAAATGGTTTAGATTTTTTGGATGAAAGGGTCTTGGAGATTCTTGGTTATATAAGAACTGACAGAGAAAGCTGGTTCTTAAAACATACTGCTTACATTATGAAACAGATATAAACATAATGAGGAAGTGACGAAAGCTGGAACAGTATCCTTATCAACAGGTGGCCCTGGGCAGGATATACTTCACCATTTACCCTATAAATAAGCAGTGGATTACAGAAGAGGCCTGCCCTGGGGAAAGACACAAGCCTAACAAGGGAAAGTAATCAATCACTTCACAGTATCTGTCAATCTGTCTTCCAAGTACTCAAACCATAATAATTTGAAAAGACATTTAGAAACCTTAATGGGACTTGGACCCTAGCCAATTCCCATGGCTTTTCTGGTAACACCACCACCAGTTACACATATGGGAAATCCACAGAAAACAAAAAAAACCTCAAACCAGAAAAAAACCCAGAACCTCAGACAAAACTTTAAAAAAAGTTATTTACTGTGATAAAAGTGACTGGAATCTTGTGTACACCTTCCCACCTCAAACACAAACATTCTTGAGTGAGCACTGGCATGCAGAATTCAGCCACATTACACACACAGCTATTTCTCTCACCTCAGGGCTCCTGCCTCATAAGGGCAATGCAGGGAGGACATGCAACTGGGAAATTGTTCCTTATTGTTCTTCCTGGTTGCTCAAACCATCCCCATACTTTCCTGACTGTTCCAAGGAAAGAACCACTGTGCCCCTAATAGGCCACTAATTGCTGTAGAAATCTCCCCCATACAGTCCAGCTTTCAATATTATTTTGCTGAGCAGCATCCACAGCAATGAACAAGGTGGCACTGACACAGAAGGGGAAAAAGTTAAAAATTAACCCAAAAATAAACTTTCAGCATAAAAGTGCTCTGACAGTAATCTCTGCTTTGGCTTCATTACCTTGCCAAGGAATTTTGCACAGATTCTCTAAAGTGGTGGGGGTTTGGGTGAGTTGTTTTGTGATTCTTTTTCCCCACAATGCAGCTTGTTGGTTAAGCTCTTCCTTGTGCTCTTTAACTCAATACTTACAGCACTTACTCAGGATGCTTGCTCCCTGTAATTTCTTCCTCACCAGAAAGGATTCAAACTGGTCCTTCCTGCCTCCCAGACAAAGGTTTTCTGAGATAAAAGTTCTCAGTTCTTCCCATCTAAGCTGTCTTGTTTTGCATGAGCTTGTTTCATGTTTACAGAAAATGGAACCAAGACAGATTCTGTAGCTAAAGGGCAGGAGCAGCACATGAAAAGACAAATGTAATTCCCATTACCTCCAGCAAATGCTTGAATGTCTTAAATATTCACTGGAAACAAGATTTAATCCCAACTGAATTAATTCTATGCTCGTATGCTCTCTCTCCTGCAATCTTGCCAATATGTCCAGTTGTGCCAGTAAGATTCCAGTCCTATTCTGTCTCCTCCCTTCTTCCCCCACATCCCAAATACCCTGGTACGTAACTACATACCACAGTACAGTAAGTATTACTCAATTTTAGAGACACCACCACACCCCACTACAAATTTGCATAAAATACTGGTTCTCATAGGCCATCTAGTGGGAAAAGCAGTACACGCCAAGGAGGAAAAACCACTTCAAACTTCCTTCTTAAAGATGATTTAATATCATCTGCAAGACATACAGGGTTACCTTGCTGATCAGCAGATGCTTTTTCCATACAGCAACAAGCAAGTTGATTAGGATCATACACCAGACTCTCAATAAGTAGTGTGAGTATAGTCACAGGCTCTTCTTGTCTCTCTCTAGCACTAATGCTAAAAACTGTATTATGAGCTCCATCTAGGCAATGAAAACCCATATTGTACAACACTTAGAGCAGAGAGGAGGTCTAATGAAACTTGTTTAAAACAAACTTTTAAACCCACTGTTAGGTGATTGCTAGAAAATTCTGGGTTCCTGTAGCTTGCTTCTGGCTGGAGAACATGACGGACGACACCAGGTATTTTAAGGAGTAGACAGAAGTTTTTGTTTCACTGAACGCTGCAGACAGCAGTTTCTTTGCCTACTGCATTCAGAGCCCTGAGAGCCCTGTTTGTGCTGCTGCCCCTTCCCACCTTCATTGGGATTTGGCTGCCCACATACCAGTAGCTCTGACACTGCCCCTGGGCTGAGCCTGCTGTGGAAAGGCTGTGTGAGAATGAGCTATGGGCAGCCTTGTGAAAGCTCCTGCCCCTTGTCTCAGCAGCCACACTTTAGCTCATTTAAGTTCAGGCCCTGGGCATGGGTATGTCTGTGTGTCCATGCTCTGGGCATGTCTGTGCCAGGCCATGGATCTCACTTGCCCTTACCCTGACTTGCTGGTGTGACCACAGAAAGTAGATACAGACTGTAGTCCATACAGTACCCTCCTGATTTGTGACCACCATAGATGGAAAGAAGAAGACAGTGACTATTAGTGCTTTATCCGTGGTATCTAAAAGAGGACAAAAATACAAATCTGCTGGAATAAAAGCTTATTTCATGTATCATAGAAAAATCATGCATATCATCAAATAAGGCTTTACAAGATAAAGGATACAAAGGAAAGACACATACAATATCATTATACACTGCTCTCATATTACACACAATAATCCTTATAGTTACACACTTAGGAACTAATTACTACCATTGCAGACATTTCACTTGCAAGATTGATATCTGGTTTTAAGGCTAAAACCTGCCCTCCTTACTTAGGCAAATTCTTAGCGCTATTCCAAAGAACTCAGCCTGACCAAGAAGCAGAAGACTGGACTTGGTTTCCAAGTATTGTAGGTGCTATATTTATATGCAACTGTAGAGTGCAACCCTCTTTTTACACTTGGTTCTATTCAGAAGTCAGTTAATTGAGTTCATAAAGTCACCTATATTAAAAAGATAACTATTTACTGAAGTTGGCTGATGACAAATGTAAAAATATGCTGTAATTCACACGTTTAAACTTGCAATTACCTGGAAGTGTTTTTCGGGTAGTCACAGTTAATGTTTCCTTAAAGATTTTTTTAACTGATGCATTTCACATTCTCTCATGCAGTTGTTTCGTGATAAAGAACAAGTTAGAGAGTGTTTTACTTGAAAAACCTGAGAAACTTACCAGATTTATTCAGATATGGTACCTGAGAGTATAAGCTTCTACAAAACAGAGCTGAAGTATAAACCTGAATTCTTCATAAACTCCAAAGCCTTACTGATGTTAATAAGAGTTTGGAAACTGTGCTAGAGAGAATTATTTTTGATTGTCTCAGTTCCTTTTTGAACACCACAGAAAACCAGTGAACAAAACTTTCATGAAGTGTGAAGCAAAGCAAAGAAGAAAGGTATCAGTGTATTGCATGCAACGGCTATTATCACATTATGTCACCTTTAACAGGTTTCTCATATACATTCATCTGCTGTTTAAATTCTAGCTGCACTGAACTATCCAACGAGACAGACAGAAACAACTGTGTTTATTGAATTAATGGCAAACTACCACTTAACTTCATGTGAAAATTCTGTCCAGCTACAGGAAAAGTCAGTCTCCTTGGAGAAAAAAAATTAGGTTTACATTCTTTTAAATACAAAGGATGTCTGCATCTCGTATCTGGCTGCTGATTCCAGTCACCCCCAGGCAAACTCTGGGAGGATATATAAAACTGAATTGAAAAGAACAGGAAGTGGAATCAGCACTTAACTATGCCCTCCAAACCTACATATTTTATCTGATATTTGCAACGCTGAATTTACACTGCATCCTTATATTTATGAAGGCCTCCACAAGGTAAAAGGATTCCAAATAATGCTGAATGTACAAGAGAAACAGATTCACAAATGAGATATAACATGCTTCTTAGGCAAAAATGTCTTTTTGCCATCATGCCTTATTATTTTGGTCAATTTTTGAAATGACAAAAAAAGAGTCGCCATCATGAACTTGGTTGCATACACATTTCTGACAAACCCCAGAGCCTCATTGGCTAAATCATTTGCAAAAGGCAGGATTTTACTGTGCCATGTATCTAAATGTCTAGCGCTGTCATAGTCCACAACATTTTACAAAGATAAGTCTCATATTTTAAAATATATATGAAAGCTTGTACCAAAAGTGATTACTTTGAAGTCTATAAGCATAATCAAGTCCTCTTTCCCAGAAGAAAAATATATTTTTCTGTAGCTTGCCTTAAAATGTGATCCAAGACAATTATTATGTTATTGAACATAAATGTTTATATTAATGTTCCAACAGTGCAGAAGACACACAGAATGAATCATTGTAAAGGAAAACTGTTCTGGCTTTCTGTCACTATATCAGCTTAATTACACAATGCTGGCAAATAATTCCATTTATAAATAACAACACTGCACCTTTGACAAGATACTCAATCAAAAAAATAGACTTGCTGAAATACAGAGGATGTTCCTGTAAAAACTGGTTTATAATTATAAATCAATTCTTTTTCTTCCTCGTCTTCACTGGAGAAATGGTGCAGGCTCTTCCGGGCTGTAAAACATTGTAAAAGTACAGATCATTTTAATGTTACGCTCCTCAACAATATTTATTTTGGTAAAGTAAGTTATTTTGTGTAGCACAACAGCCAAATGGAATTTCAGTAACTTATATATGAAGAACGGCAGAGATACATCTTCAAAAAGCTGGTTACAGCATATTTTATTACTGGAGAGGGAGAATTTAAAGCCAAGACTGTCTAAAAATAGTTATCCACAAGATACTGGCAGTATCTACCAGAAATACTTTTAACTCTGAAAGAAATGCATCAAAATGTCAGCATACTGAAAGCTGCAGTTTTAATATGGACTGTGCTGGTGAGGACAATAAAATTGAATTCTCCTCTGGTTTATCCTGTTGGCAGCTCTACAGAAGTTAAAATTAATGATGTATGGATATGAAAATAGTATTTCAGTAGAATGGTTTAGTTATTAAGTGATCACAAATGAGTGTATTTTTACCTGCTGAAAACACTTTGTATTTTTGACCTTGTGGTGTATTTTCAGTGTTAGGGAAGACATTCTTGCATTAGCTAAAAATGTCAATTACTCATTGCAAAGTTATAATGTGAAGTACTAAGTAGAAGCAGCTTATTCTCCAGTATCTCCAAAAAAAAAATATAAGGGAGGTAATGAAAAATATTAGGATTTGGTAAATGAGATGGGGGGTAGACACATAGAACTGGCTGAAGAAAGTTTGCTCTACTGGAATTGTAGGTCAGCATATCCAAAAGACAGTGACACATCTCTGTGGCACTAAGCTCAAGCTCACTGTAGGTGTACACAGATATACGTAACAGGGCTCAAACGCACTGTGTCTTGACAGGACTTACAAGCAGAGGTGGCACTTGTTTTGCCACACTTAAGATGATGGCCTGAGCAAGCTTACTTCTGTTGGTAACAGTGCACAGATAGATACTAGAGAAAGTACTGAACAAAACCAGAAAACACTGCATTCTAACATTAGAATACAAAAGAAAAAACAGACTCATACTATATTTTCCCCTGTTTTCCCCTTTACTTTTGTTGTAGTCCACAATCTCACAGAATCACAGAACCATTTGGGTTGAAAGGGACCTCAAAGATCATCTTGTTCCAACCCCCCTGCCATGGGCAGGGACATCTTCCACTAGACCAGGCTTCTCAGAGGCCCAGTTCAGCCTGGCCATAAGTACCCTATCAAAGTGGGTTTGCTACATTTTCATAAAGAGGAGTAAGACTACTTTATGCCAAAAAGAGCCTCGAATGAAGGCTCAATGAAGCACAACTTTTATTTCTACACTCTCACGGACCAGGTCAGCACCAGCTGCATTTCTTTAAATCACTGTCTACTTTCTTCATTTTGGTGACTCTTGATTAGAGATCAAGTCTAGAGACCAAGCTCAACCAGCTTAGTGATTATGTTCTTCACAATCCATCAGGAAAGACAATTTCATAAACATTCCAGCAGAATGGTTTAGTAGGGACAAATAAAGGAGTAAAGTTTGATTCCTTCAAATACTCCTGTATTTATATCCTGCTTGTTTAAAGCAAATAGACCAGAAGTGTCATAAACTATCAAAATGTTATGCATTAGTTAATTTCAGATTCTTAGGGTATAAACAAAAAAAAAAAAAATAGCAGTTCTGTAAAGTTCAAAAACATTTGGTGCTGCCTATAGTAAACAGCTGTAGGGCACCATACTGCACCCCTCTGACACATCCATACACTGCCCAAGCTGTATATATAGTCCTGGTGTATGCATTTTACAAGTGAAATTGAGAACACATTAATGACTGCAAGCCAGTTTGGAACTGAAGAAGACCCTAGAATTATGCATGAAGTACTTTTTTTGTTTTATTGTCTTTGTGCAAGAGTGGCCAAAATGTTACAGTGATATTTTAAAACGGTAGAAAGTCACAGAACAATGTTTCAAAGCCAGCCTAGTAAAAAGTTTGTGGAATGCTTGCTCTTTTGATATTACTTTCACTAAGCCATTCTATTTCTAGTATCCTTTGGTGTTTTATAAGCCTATAAAGCTTGCAGAGTAATCTTCTCAGAAAGCACTATGAAGTACTGAACTTTGACAGGTGAATAAGAAGTCCATTGCCTTCAAAGTATTTCAGTAATTCTTGACTCTAACCCCCAACATTTATAAATAATAAAATTTTTACCTTCATTAACGAAGAAATCAGCCATATAATATGCTGCTCTTACAGCAGATGGTGAATGTGGAATGCCTGGAGAAGGCTTCCACTCAAAAGGATTTTTCTCTGGATGCCACTGCACGCCATAAATTGGATACTCACGTGCTGCAGCAAAACACAAAGCGTACAAAGGTGTATGCCTTAAGAATTATGTGTTTAATCTTACCACAAAAAAACCTCAAAGGAAAAGCTCCAATGTACCTTGTTAACAGTTTCACAAAAGTTTAAACAGAAAGTTGAAACACTGTTGAAGTCACAGTAGAACTGAAGGAAAACTAATGGATGTTATAAAAGGGTCTCATTCCATGCAAGAAAATATTTGTATATCGCTTCTTTTGATTATTCATTTCAGAATTAATGTAGCTACACATTAAAAAGTAATGTTTCAAGTCTCAAAGCTTCCTATCTGCTGCCAGCATCACTCAACATTCAATATTCACAGCCACACAGGATTGCCAGTTCCATGGGAGAGATCCAAGTCTTAGTATCTCCTTGAGGGCCCAGTCAATCCAGGGGCAGCTCCCACCTGCTCCGGCCAGGGCTGTTATATTTTAGGGGAGTCAGTCCTTAACTCTCTCGCAGGGAATAGTGGCACAGCAGCTCTGTGATAAACTGCTTGCAGGCACGGGTGATGCCTGTCATTAGCCTAATCACGTTTGCTGATCAAAGTGCTATTCTTCTCTTTTGAAGGACAGCCAGTATGCCACACAGAAGAATCCCATTGGTCACAGCTGGGCCTTACTGTAAGGCTGCTAGTGATGCACTGATCAAGGTAAAGCAGTCCCTGAAGAGCTAACTTGTTTCTTGAGCTAAGCAAGCCCAGTGTGAAACACGGACAACACAAGGCAAGTAATGCAAAAGGCTTTTGGAGGAGGGCAATTACCAGCACTGCTGCTAAAGTAATGAGGAATGCTGCTGTTCCCTCAGCAGCCTGAGCAGTTCTTCCCATACAGTAAACAGAAAGAGAGCACCAGGAAACGCAAGCCTAGGCAGACAGCTGGAAAGCAAGGTTTGACAGAGGCACACTGCAATGTGCAGGAATTCAGCTACTGCAGGACATCTGCTGTGCAGTTCACACCACAGCGTTCAAATATGCCAGTGCCAAAGTGTAACAGCATATCTGGGAGGGGAGCAGCAGGTGAGAGAAGTAATTAGGCTCACCGATACCTACCAAAAAGATAAAATACCCCTGCAAACAGAGCATGCTCCTCACAGCTAGAGCACTAACAGAGCTGATGCTCCCCTTGCTACTGTAACAACTTGCAATAGGACTTCACATCAATGCCACAACACCACTAAAGAACTAGTTTGGTACAGTCATAATTTTCAAAGGAATTAATTTTCTTACCTTCCATGGTAGATACAAACTCCACTTCACCATCAGTGTTAGTGGTCAGAACATGGTAGAAATTACGAAGCTTTTCATTATTTGTGAAATTCTGTGATAAGGGAAGGGAAAGGAGGGGAAAAGGTGTTACTTGCTTATATATTCTCTAGTTTTAACCAAAAAAAAGTGTTTGTATGCATGAAATAAATAGATCAAATACCTCCCAGGAAAGGCTCCATTCATGAAAGTTGGATGTCAATGACTCATTAGCAAGAGCGTTTAATACATCACGAGGGAAATACCTGAACATTTTAGTGTCTTCTGGATCTATTACAAAGAAAAAAAAATATTGTTCATTACCCAAACTGCTCTCAGGTGGACTAATACTGAACAGAAGACAATTAACAAAATGCTGCATTAAAGTAAACTTTTCTGGTAGTTAAACTTTATTATTTTTAGAATATGCTGCAAGAAAAATCAATGAAATAACTACAATAGATTTCCAATATGCTGTTACCACTGCCCAACAGTCTTGACCCAGAGAGGATCCAACTTTGCTACCAAAGTTCTCACTAAAATAAGCATCATTCTTTGACACTTATTTCAGCAGCCTTTCTACTCACAATGAGCACGAATGACAGAATTTGTGAATGCTACATAGTCTATAGATGAATTACTCGAGAAGGATAAAGTATCAACAGAGGCCACATTTTACCAGTGCTCCTGAGTGCCACAGCTCTACCTTAAGGGATCTCTCTGATTTCAGTTCTGTTCAAATGGGACAGTAATGCTACTATTCATCATTAGGAAAGATGTGATTTGAAAAATTTAAAATCATCTGCTCTCCAAGTTTGATAGGTTTTGAACCTGTGAATTTTGTTCAGCTTGGTAACATAAAGGGCTCTAAATGGACATTATTTTGTAGGTTCAAATTTTCAAATGACTCAAAGGGCCAAAGAGTGGTTTCAAAGAGCCAAAGAGTGTTTTTTGCTGACTGCTGTAGGTTTCAAATGGCTTGTGCTAATTTCTCTGCTTTAGCACTGACAGTTGCGCTGACTTTATAAAAACAGTCAAGGCAACTTAATAACAAAGAATTTAATAAGATCATAATTGGAAACCTCCCAAACATTCACCCTGAATATTTATCATAAACAAAACACAGTATCTCTGAGCGAAACTCAGACATTAGAGTTTTTCACCTGAGGTGAAGTTCAGAGGTAATGAAGTACCATTTGTCTTGGTATGAACAAGTAAAATTTCACCACTTGTGAGATACGTAAGCTCTTCGTGTCCAAGACATGTTCCCCATATTGGGAAATAATCTCCTTTTTCCTTAGCCTTCAAAATAAAAGCAACAACATAAGTAAAAAGTAACGACAATTTACAGAAAGGACGCTGATAAGAACTTCCTACTCTTTTCACTTTCATTTGTGTAGGTGAGAAGCATATCTTCTACAGTAGTATAAATCGCTACCACAGAAATTCTAACAGTTCAATTACAATTGAAATAAGCACAGACTCCCTTAGACCTTCTCCAACAATATGAAGGCTAGGGGATATACATTATGTTGAACCAGCAAACTGAGCCTGATGTGGCTACTGATTTGACTGTTCTGTTCTACGAATAAGTAATGTTGAGAGTAGCCTAAACAGAAACCACAAAATGGCAAGATTTTTATCAAAAAGCAAATGTTAGAAGGGACACAAAAAAGTCTGTCACCATTTTGAGGGAAAGCCTACTCATGCTTTTATATGAAGCATGCTATGATCACATAGCAAGGGACCTTTGCAATGCCCACATGTCTGTGCCCACCCAACTACATTAAGAAAACATGAATTCTACTACTAGCATAGTTACAATCCTAAGTCACACACTTATATGCTTCTTTAACTAGCAAGTTTGGACCTCTGTTCCAAAAAGACAAAATGTAAGTTTAAGCAACATTTAAAAGTGGCAATCATTCTCAAAAGAATAAAAATTGGCAGGTCACTGTGCAAGCAATATAAAAAAAGCAAAAAAGGAGCAAACAACCAAGAACACAACTAGCTTCCTGTGACTTATCTAAGCATGGTGCATATGTGCAGTGGAAATCTGTATTTTTATATGGTTTATACCTGATAGTAAGCACATTTTGGAGACTGGGATGTTTCAGAACTCCTGTTTTTGTGAAACCTGAGTAGTCTTTCTTAACTTGTTTCTAAACATTTTTAAGTTATGCATACCACAACACAAACATGCACCACCCCCAAAGAGCTGCTACTCAAATCCATTTTTGAAAAACCAAAATGACGGGGTCAGAATAAAAATGTTACCCTAATGCATTATTGACCATATGGTTATACCAGCCCATTGAACTACTTCTTCTCAGAGCAAAACAAGGAAGATGTACAGAAAGAAGGCAAATAGGGCTGCAGAGTCTTCATGACCACCCGTCATGTACAGCTAGGCACCGGGCTTACAGACAGACAGTGGAGTTGCAAATGAGGACTAAAACCACTGAAGACAAAAAACAGTTTAAATTGTTTAAAATTTAAACAATTTGTTTAAATTGTTTAAAAACAATTATAACTGAACCATAAAGATTTTGAGTGTCATCCCCACCCCCCCCCATGCTTTTGAAAATAAACAATAGCCTGGAGGTCAAGTATGCCTTAAACAACACCCAAGACATCACATTTTAGAAACCAATTTAATAGCTGCTAAGCAGTATTTCCTTTAGATTTTTGCCTAACTAGTAAAATTGTACTGACTGGAATAGGGATTAGTATTTCATATCCTCATTCATATTAAAGCAGAGCCAGATCAAAGTAATTTCTCATTGTCAACATTTGCAAATGAAAAGGACCACTCATATGTTTTAGAAAAATAAAAAATTACGTCATTCTGTACCTGTAAAGATTCTCTTGACTATTGTAGCTTAATTTACATTAGTAAAACTATCAATATTTTATAGCATTAATTAAATCTTGAAAGATTAAAATCAAAGACAAATTCATCACAAACAGCAAAGAAAAAAACCTGTGACTTGTTAGTAAGGGCTACCTATGATGAACTGAAAATTATTTTCTGCCTTTCACTCACTGGTAGTACACATATCAGCTAATAAACATGCCACTCTGATCATAAAGTGGCAATTCAGCTCATCATTGTGAAATGTCAACAGAATTTTGTAATAGTACAACAAAGCACAAGAAACCTTTTCTCCAGTGCTGAATACTAGGACAAGGCTGCAGCTCACACAGTGAGCAGTTCCAAAGAGACAAATGAGATTAATTGGCTCACATAAAAGTGAGACAGTCTTTGCAAGACTCAGGTTTAAGGCAACAGACTAACAATTACCAGTAATAAAGACAGAGAAAATAATAAAACCATTGGTGCTGTGGGGACTGAAGAGCAGGGAACTCAATTACTGAACTTCAGCAGCTGACTGGTCCTGTGAATGCCACTGCCTGCACTTGCCTTGCCTGCTGTTGGAAAGTCAGCAGCTAAGGTAGAAGAGCAATTCCTCACTGCCAATGCAAACTTTATTTCAAGTTCACACAGAGCCATAAAGCCTCAGGTACACTGAATAAACGATACTGTTCTCACTTGATGAACATAGGAGTTTAAGACCATAACACAACATGTAACAGGAGTGGGTGTCAAGTCTGAATCCTAAGCTATGAAATGACTTTTTTAAAATGCAGGAACAAGAAACAAGCTACCTGTTTTCAGGCCTACAGTTAATACACTGAATGACAGTGTAAAACTATGAAAAATATGAACCTGTCATTTTGACCTCTGAACAGTGACAATAACAAGAAACGACTGCTCCTTAGTAATTACCTCCAAGGCCTTGTTGTAAAATATCTTAGCAACCCTCGAATACTCTGAAGTCTTAAGATCCACACCACCTCCTGGAAAAAGTACCCTGAAAGACAATATCCAAGAATATGATTAGCAACAGTATTCAACTCAAGACTTGGACAACGTACACAGAGAAATGTCTGATAGCAGTTTGAAGGGTATGATTCGGGTCTAGATTTCAGAAATCTATAGACAGGCATCTATGTTCTCATTACAGACAGCAGGGATCTAGTCAGGAAAGTCACTGAAGATTCAAATAGGTTTTCTGCAGCAGACACCTGACTGGTGAGTAGGCTGAACAGTGGTGTTGGCTCCACTGCTGTACTGACTAGCACTCCCTTAATTATGTGAGTTTGGGCAGCTAGTGCACATGCAGACAGCTAAGTTTAGGTGTTTCAGTCTTTAACTGAATCATATTCTAAATCTTAGTGTTCTTCTACTGAAGAATGGTTACTCTACCACAAAGTATAGATCAAGCCTAATGCAACATATGGAAGAAGAGAGTAAACAGAATATACATAAAACATACAGATTTCAGCTGCTATACAAAAGGGTTGCATGCCATGACTCTGTCAACTCCTGTCCTGACTCTTAGCTGGCTCTCACTACCACTTTAAAATTCCAGACCAAATCTTAACTCATCCTGTATAGTTTCAGAGAAGAATTGTGGCCCTGGCATAGTGACCTTCTTCTTGCAGACAACACAGATCAAAAAGTTCCTATCAAAGGGTAAAAAAAGTACATTTGGCCATAACCTTTGGTCACACAGGATCTCACACATCTGAAGAAGAAAAAGCAATTTCAAGGATAATTTCAAAGAAATAGTGCACAAGCTTTTTCCACGACAAAAAAAATCAGTAATGTCAATTTCCTGTGTAGCTCTCCAAACCCAAACACCACAAAAAAAAAAAAGGATTCAGTACAGTTTAGCAGAGAATTCACATGGACACATGATGACACAGAAAGCAATCAAGTACCATCAGAAACAGTAACATGAAATAAAGGAAGCCTCTTCTGGCCGTAACTGGAACAGTGGCTGTGGAACTAACAGATCTGGATGTGTAAGCACTCCCTAACCCACTGTTGCAGAATCTCAATTAGATCTACTCAAGTCACATCCATTAGTTGTTGATTTTTTACTGAAATGGGTGTAGGATTTCCTATACATTTCTGTGCTCTGGAAATAGCAGCCTGTATCACGGAGATACTAACAAGCAGTTGGAAACAACTGACATCTCAAATGACTCCAAGCATTTGCAGAACAAATGTGCATTTAAATCCTTGTGACCAGGTGTTTTCTAAGGTGAATAATGCACAGGACCATGAAAAAGCCATCAAGTGTTTGGTGGAAAAGTAATATTCACAAAAATACAAAAAATATTACTTCCCAGTGTCAATAATACAGCTGAAGGTATTTTCAAAACAGGCAAGATTATAGATTTCTTCATAGATCGAATTAGACAAATAGGGTGAGCTTTACCTGGAAGTGGTAGAAAATTCACTCCACCCTCTCCTATTGTTCAATCCAAAAAGTGGCCAATACTAATTAGGAAAAATGACTGTCATTTTTGCTAACGCAAAAAGGAAATAACCCATTAAGTAGCAATGATAATGGCTGGACATTGTCATAAGCAGACTGAAATGCAACTACGTGTATTCCAGTATCTCTAACTGGTTAGAGCTGATTACTTCCACTGGGCATTTCAATGGCTACCTCAGGAGTACATTCATAAAATCATATTGCTACTATAGGAAATTGCACAGTTTTAAGAAGGTAGCATTTAATGGTAAGTAATTTCTAACTGCAAAGAACCAATATGAAAGATCAATGTAACTCCTTCTTATTCTGAGTTTCCACAGAATAGAAAGTCATTCCCTCCGGAGATCCTTTCTGTTATTTACAAACCATCAGGTGACAGTGGAGGGCTACAAGAGAAAATATAGGCCATCCTTACTCACCTACATAGCAAAAACTCAGCTGACAGCCACTGCAAAGACAGAAAGACAAGGGAACTGGATCTACTTGCCAAACACCTTCTGCATTGATGTAGGTGGTGAGGTAGAAAGAATGGGAGACCTCAAAGGTGGAAAGCCCTTTTGGCAACCAAAGAGAAGCTGGCAGCCTTGAGAAAGGGATGAAATGATTCATTTTGTCTCCAACATGATGAGCTGTAGCAGAGAAAGCATCACTGTCTCATACTTGCTTATACCACCAGACTGCAAGGACCCACATCTTAGTGTACACAGCATACTGAGGTACATAGGAGGACAATGCACTCCCCAGACAACCAAAGGTCTAAATCTACAATTTCTACATGCTGATTAACATTTCATTATATGCACAACCTTAACAAATGTATTCATAGTTTAAGATGCTCATCTCATGACTACAAGTAGCCCAATCACATGCTATGGCCTCACACACCATCAAGGCTGTGAAGTGTAGCATCAAATGATTTTACTCTTCTAAAGTACACTTTTAACACAAGGCTAAAAAAGCATTAAAGGTTTTCACTTTGCTTAGTCCACAATAAAATCTGTTAGGCAAGATCACATTATCCCACATTTAAAATGTAGGAAGAACACAGGGGTGGACAGTTGCCATAGGTCCCCTGACAAGTCAGAAAGTTTGTCTAACAAAGACCTAAGCCCCAGAATCACAACAGCCAAGACAGACCATTCAAGTAGCAACAGAGAGAGCACTCATGGAGAAAAAGAGTAGAAGGGACTGGAAATCAGAAACTTTTATGACAGAGGAGATATGGAAAGAATTGGAAGAGGTAATAAAGGGTAGCAACAGGGGCGAAATACCAAGCAAGTGCTATTAAGCATCAAAATTAAGGTGACAGCTCCAATGAGGAAGACAGAAAAATTAACAAAGAGGAAGTGGAGTATTTCACTTGCAAAACTGCTAGTAACTATAATGCCACTTCTTCCTGCAGACAAACATGAGAGAATGCCAAGATAAGCCTTGGCATTGTTGCAGATTACCTGACATGTTCCTCAAGAAAGGCAAGGCAGCACACCAATACCAGATGAAATAATGCACTCTCTGTCTTAGAACATATTTTCATGTCTGCAATGCCCAGCACAACCTCTTGAAAGAGTAGGAAGACAATGTTGTTGGGAATACAGCAGAGTTCAAAAACAGAACTATCGTGTTTTTCAACACAAAATCAGTGCTCAAAACTTACCCATTAATAGAGTGGAATATTTTATTATATTCTTCATCTGTAAGATTTAATCTGAAATACAAAAAAATAATTATAGAATACATATGAAATACCCATATTTAACCACAAAAGTATTATTGCTATTGAACAGGAAATATGTAGAAAGCATCTTTTAAACAGAATAAACCAGACCCAAATCAAATGAAACATTTCACTTGAAACAGCTCAATCCACAAGATTGAAAACAGGGCCCTGTCAGGTATAGTTGATGATTAAGTAGTCTGAGACCCTTGCAGGCACTTGAAAAATTTACCATTTACACAAATGGCATGATTATTATTTCCTGCAGACTGGCAACTCCGGTTTCCAACTGACTCCAAGAAGGGCAGAACTGCAAACAGTGGGTCACACCCATGCACCCCCAGCCTCCTTGCCAGCCTGGCAGCACAAAAAGCAGAAACAACCTCGGCTCTGTGTGAGCTCTACTCAGCAGTAACAAAAACACCTCTATATCATCAAAACACACCCCCACACCAGCTACTGTGAAGAAAATTAACTCTACCCCAGCCAAACCCAGAAGAGATGGCTACACTTCTGCAGGGCTGATATGTTAGGTGTAAGTGAAAGTGTTCAGCTTTGCTGCAAGTAACTTAATTGCCAGAATTAGAAGCATCTGTTCATAGACAAACCTTCTGGTCAACAAACATTCTGAAAGTTCCAGTAGCTATGTACTGAAAATTATAATTTTATCATCTGGTTTCAGTGCACTTAATATTTTATAGCTAAGTGTTGGCTATGAAGTATTGTCAGTTGCTACTTACTCCGCTACTTTTCACCAAACAACCAAAACACAGGAAGTTAGTGACTCATAGTTTGAATAGTACTGGACTTTGGTTTCTTAAAGGAATACCAATAGCCTTCCTTGATTCCTTGAATTCTAGAGCTATAGAATGTGAAAAAAAGGTATAGATATCTATATATCTAGGTATCTATGTGTGTTTGTGGAGCACTATACAGTAGACTGAATATAGCTAACTTCAAATCCACACACGCAAACTACAGAAGGAAACTTTACTGGTTTACTGGTACAAAAAATTAGTACTTTTCAAAGAAAGACTATTAAATTAACAAATATTTAAAAGTACATGTTCCTCTCTGCTTTTATTTATTTTATTTTCTAAAACTCCCTGCAAATAGTGGCATCTTCAAATAGTCTATGAGGAGCAATAAACACTCAGAAAAGCAGCACAACTGCTGCTATATTATAGCCTTACATAATGCAATGATTATCCACTCCTAAGGATATAAAAAATGTACCTGATTGGCACAGCTCGAGCACCAGCAGATTCCACAAACTTCACATATGAAGCTGCAATATAAGATCTTCCATATTTCTGGTACTCATCAAAGTGACATTCCTGTGCCAATATACCTAAAGGGTCCAAGGGAGAAAATTAGCAGCATAAAAATGGCAAGTGCTACACACTAAAAGAAAAATCACAGAAATATTGAATCAATTAGGTTGGAAAAGACCCATGAAGTCCAGCCTATGGCTGAACATCACCATGTCAACTAGATTATGACACTAAGTGTCCTGTCCAGTCTTTCTCTGAACACCTGCAAGGGCAGTGACTCCCCCATCTCTCTGGGCAGTCCATTACAGTATCTAATCACTGTTTATGTGAGGAAGTTCTTCTGAATGTCCAACCCAAACCTCCCCTAGGTAGGTGAGGACTCTGTCCTCTTGTCCTATTGCTAGCTGCCGAGAAGAGACCAACCCCCATCTAGCGGCAACCTCCTTGCAAGCAGTTGTAGAGAACGATAAGGTCACTCCTGAGCCTTCTCTTCTCCAGCCTAAACCATCCCAGGCTCCTCAGCTGCTTCTCCTAAGACTTGTGCTCTTAGTAATTAATTAATTAATCTCCCATTTCCTATATGGCAGCTTGCAACGATACATTTACCTCCCACAGGAATTGCAGACACCGAGACAACGGGGTGACATCAACCGCAGTGCCCAGTCACAAGGCACCAATAAACACACATCATCTGACTAAGACCCGGCTTCCCCGCTATGACTGCTCAGTACTATAACTCCTCCCAAACAAGCTATATCGCTGTTTTATGATTTTTAGAGAAAGCATGTATGGCGTAACGCTGCTCACAACGGCTCTAGCTGAACCTGCGCCCCGGGAGACATTCCTCTCCACCCGGGCACCGGCGGCGCTTCCCTCCGGCAGCGCGGCCGGGCCGGGTGCGCGGCAGCCGCGGTGCCGTCGGTCCCTTACCGATGATGGGTCTGTCATTGCGCTCGGCCGGGAGGTCTTGCCGCGCCAGGGAGGCGGCGGAGCCGCAGCGCAGCAGCAGCAGGAGCAGCGCGGCGGCCGCGCCGGCACGGAGCCCCGCCGGGCGCCCCATGGCCACGGTGCCCTGCCGGGCGGAACCAACGGCCCCC
>VZRZ01004745.1:972722-989451 GCA_013398175.1 Climacteris rufus
TCCGAGCACCGCTCCCGGCACGGCCTCGGCACGCCTCGGCGGTGCTCCCGGCACCGCTGCCGGGACAGCGGCCAGCCCAGCTCGGCTCGCCGGGTAATACAGTGCCGGCTGCCCGCCCCGCCCGCGGGCTGAGCCCGGCGGGAGCACAGCCCCCCGGCCCCACCCGCCGCTTCTTCCTGCTCGCTGCCCCCGAAAGGGGCCGCTGCTATCGCCGAACGCTGACAGATGAGGCTGGTTCGACCAGAAAGGGTTTATTACTTAAAATGGTGTTAATTCATTTAAAAAAAAGGAGAAAAATTAAAAAACATTGTACATTACATCGTGCTTACAGTCAGCAGTAAATGATGTTTGCACAGTTAACAGGAACTTTCTTTTTGTAGAGGCACTCCCAATGTTTTTAAAGAACAGTGCACTTAGGGATCTTCGTTTTGTTGACTGCTGCTCAAAGCTGCCACACCACCATGCATCATACCAATATCTCCTCCATTCATTATGTAAATGTTCCAATTATCTTGTGTCCTTATTACTAGCAGCAATTGCAATTAAAGTTCCCACCATCTATATAATATGTAAACATTAAAAGATAATTAACAGATCAGGAAAAAATAACTGCACTCAGTGCTCTAACTGTTGTGTTATGCAAACGTGCTAGCACTTAATAACAGACTCAGGGTATTTTTGCAGACATTTAGGCCTTTGTATTCATAGAGCTGGGGTAATCCAAATAAAGAGTAAAAAAACCCCAGCTACATATGCATGTGCATATACCTATGCAATCAAATGAGGTCTCTGCTACATAAATCAGCAACAAACAAGAGACTGGTTTCATAGGAAAAGTTTAAATTTTTGCCCACTGAAACATGGTTCATTCCTTTCTGCAGTTTACATTCAGGGATTAAAATCAAAGAACTGTAAAATTAAGACAAAATTAAGCTTCGGTTCTCCAGTTAGTAAATTACTTGGAACTTGAGTTAAACACCTGATCAGCTGCCAGATACCTGACTACTTAGTCTATTTTCTTATAAAGAAGAATTCACAGTTTATTGAACTCCTCTATTTAAGGAGCTACTGTATCACAAAATAATTCAATCTGAGAAGAAATAGATATGAAATACATTTGCATAGAATTATATATCTGAAAAAGGTTTCTTCAAATTTATCATATCCATATCAACATATATATGCTCCATATCAAAAATATTCTGAAAGAGAAAAGTGAAAAATACACTTGAGGAAATTAGGGAATTGGAAGGAAAAAAAATGAAGACGTTTTTGTCAGTTTTGAAAGAATTTCTGGCATTGACCTTACCACAGCTGAAGAAACTGCAACCAACAAGTACTCTAATGGGTCTTTCATAGATGTTCCTCTTGCAAATAAAGAAGAGTTTCCAATGACTCTTGCAATTATGCCTTATTGATCATAGCCTAAAGTAAGACATTTCTAATTTAATAGGATAGTCTCTTTCCTCTTAGCATATGTAAAATCACAGTGTCCTAAAGATTACAAAATAACTGATCATTTCTAGCTACCTGAGATGCAAAGCAATTGTTGGATTCATTTATATGAAAATTCATATGGAATGCTTAAATATGTAGTGCTTATGCAAAAAACCCTTGGCTTATTGCAAAACAGAGTTAAGAACTGGGTAAATGAACTCTAGCAGCTGGTGTACTAACAGAGATTTTAGGAAAAAGCTGAGTGAAAAGCAAAATAATGTTTTATATTATTAAATACAGTGGATTGCAGGACGATATTGCTATGTAGTGTGAGTGCTAGCTTTACACATGCAGTTCATATGTCAAAAATGCCCCTTAACCACAAAACAAAAACCTTGTTTTCAGTAAGTATGGAGAGATTTTTTTTCATTACCCCTACAGAAATGAAGATGTCTCAATGGAAATTAAAAATAATTTCTTCCAGTGCCCAACAGCAAATACACTAGGCCAGTCGTCAATTACTGTACTGAAAATAAAATGAAGATACCAAGCATATCCTATGCTGAGGTCCAAAGGGACCTCAACGTACCCTTAAAACAACACAACAGATATTTCTAAAGTTCAGATCCACAAAGGATAGCCTACCTTACCCTCTGAAATAAGCAGATAATGCGAACAGCTGAAAGCTTTTAATCTCTGTAGTCCTCTACCCTAGAAATTAAAGGTGATAATAATCTGAGTTGCTTATAGTTTTCCACAGACGGTATCACTTTGAAGAAAGCAAATAAGAATTTTTGAGGCTGTTTTGACTCTCTTACCAGCTCCTCCTGATTCACACTGTCTTTTGAAGAATAGGTGGTTCTCCCAGCTTCCTCTCTAGAACTGGAAGATTACTCTGTTAATTAGCACAAAAAAGGGAAGCTGCACAAGCAGCACAAAGACTAACACAAATATCTCCCCCTACTGAGGCTAATTTTCAATTTGACACAAACTAACAAAACAGCCTTTTTTCCTGAGAATCAATCCAAAAAGCAGCCTCTTCACTCCTTGTAAATTAGCCCTGTGGTCTTATTTCTGCAACAAACTACCCTATTCACAGTCTGTTATTTGTTTTGTATCCTATTGTCTTGACAAGCCAAGATACAAGAGCTAAGTGTAAGGTTCTAGACTGCATTATTACAGATGAGTTGTCTCCAAAGACATAACAGGAGCAGTATCAATCTGATATCTAATGCACTCTTCAGCTTTCTGGCATGCAAGTTAATCAATTAGAAACAGTGCTATAAGTATGCAAAATTCATTAATGTCTTCAGACATACAAACTGATAGACTCCAGTTAGTATAAAAGTGCAGCCAATATAATATTCAGCGCCCTGCAAAGACATTCATTCTGGTTTCATTCACAATGGAAGTTTTCTTATTAAACTTATTTCCAATTCCAGTGCTCAAGAATTAATAGAATACTGTATTAAGGTTATTCCTAGGCAATCAGAGAAATGCTCTGAAGATAATCTGCAGATGCCATTATAAAGTCAGTCCATTCCTTGGCCAGCTCTTCAATGGAGACTTCCTCCCCACCATATTCCTGTGGGAGAATGCTGGCAGGGAAGTGTTCAGTCAGACTCTGCAAGTAGTTATTTCCATGCATATACACCTAAAACAAAATATTAAAAGCATTTACTTGGGTAAGAATGCTAGACTAGTGAGTAAAAACAAGCAGAAAAGCATCTCAGTGCAAGAGTTGAACCTGCCAGCTTGGTTTAACTAAATAAGTGTATTTGTTCATAATGAGCTCCTTAAAAGAAGAAGGAACTACCTTGTGAGTTTCCCCTGGGTGCTCAAACTCTGTCCTGCTCAGTACTTGAAGACTGGTGAAGCATCTACTACAACCTGAGAACTGCATTTTATGCAGTTGTGAGTACAGGAGCAAAAACTAACTACACACTTGTTCCAGACTGGTTTAGCAAATCTGATGAGACTACACACTACATCCAAACTGCTAAACTGAACCACACCATGGGAAGACTGAATTTGTACTGTCATGATAACTTGTATTTGCCTTTCAGTCATTTCCAAGAAAAGAACCATGTCTGGCTCCTGGCCATTACTATCTGATCCTGCCACATGTACTTAAAACCAAAATTATGTAGTATTTATCTAGGTTCAGATAGGTGTCAAGGAACATTCTCCAAAGAATCTATATATCAATCCTTATGTTTCAGTTCCAAATGAAATTAGATCCTGGACTCTGCTCCAATTTAACCCTTGTAATACTGTAGTTTTGGTTCTTCTCCTCTTGCTTTATTGTAGCTAATTTGAAGCCTTGTTCATTATTTCTAGTTTGATACTTTTATAGGATCTCCTGTACTGGAGTGCAGTGCTATTGCAAATGCCCAAGATCCATGTGCTGAGAAAAGAAGGCTTCAGAATGGGAAGAAGAATAGGCAGGACTGCTTATTTTGTACCTTAGTCCTGCTGTTAATACTTTCTTTGTGCCAGCTGAAAACTCCAATATTTTTCCTATGCTGCAATAACCCAGAATCCTTGGCATGCTTTTGTACCCAAATACAAAACCATTTGCAGATTTATAACTAAAAAATTATTTAAAACAACTAAGAAGCTATTTGGGAAAAGCTTTGAACTTAAGTCTGACCAATTTTTGATGCATAAATGCCTATGGAGGTCTTTCATAGCTAAACAGTTGTCTTCTACTACTAATTCTGCACAGCTTGGAACATAACATCACTGTTCAGCGATAATTTTTGTCCATCATTTACAGGCAGAGTACTGGGAGATTCAGGACCTAATACTTTCTAGTTCTGCAGAAGAATTGCTGTGTGACCTCAAGCAAATTATTTAACCTTTCTGTGTCAGAGTGGTTTTATCTTTAGAGTGGTGATAACAGCACCACTTGCAACTCTCATGTTATTAATAACTGCAAATACAGTTAGATTCTGGAGGTCTGTATGGCACTAACAAACAAAAGTGATTTATGCTCTTCAGTGCTCAGGAATAACAGAGCCTAAGGGAAGTGCTACAGATTGTTGTATAAGGGTTTTGTAGCAGAAAGAAATATTTGTGTGCACTCACCCGTTGCTTTATTTTTTCAGTGAGAAAAGGCTTAATTAGAGCGAAGACTGGGTGGAAGAATAAAGGCTCATTAATCAAGTGGATACCTCGAACTTTTAGTGGAAAGGAATCCTGTCAGCATACGTGCATAAGAAAAAGAGAAAGAAAATATTATTGAAACAACTCTATTGCTAAGGACAAGCCTGTGAAAACCGTCTAGTCCATAGGTTAACATATTCCTTCTGACCTTGCCAATTCCTGCATTTTGTAATGTTGTAGAAGTGTAAGAACAACACTTAGAAAAATCAAACCTTGCTCCTCCCATTAGAAGGAAAAAAAAATCAGTATGAGGTGAGATTGAATATTGAAAACAAACAAACAGAAAAAACCCCAAGAAAACTATCATCAAATGCATGTAAATATTGTACACAAGCCTTGCACTCAGCCTTTCCTCTAAAGTACAGTTTTTCACAACAAAGATTCTGCTGCTAATTTACAAAAAAGCTATCTAGACATATGCTTTTATTGGGAATTTACAGCCTGAAAGAAAATATGTAAATATATTTAAACTAGTGAAGATAGTAACTTTGAATTAAATAAATTATATTTACAATTTAGAGACAAGCATTCAAATTACTGGGAATTTGGCCAAGCCAGAAGTTCAGCTTTACAATAATATTACTGTTGTAACAAAAATAAAAAAAATACCTGCAATACAGCCTTTATAATATTAAATAACTTGGACTCTACTTGCATTAAAGATTCATTTAAAAGTTCCAGACTTCTGAAATTTAAGAGAAAATATGGCAACGCTGAAAACAAGCTTTATGCAGTGGTGAAAGTACAGCTTCCATTCATAGCTCACCTGATACTACCTCTGCAACCAGATGTTTTCTGCTTATAAAAATGGTACTTCTCACAAACATATCTCCTCACTACTTCAGTAGTTCTAAGGATAAAAACCTCAAACCCAACACATTTCTTTGGTGCCACTCCTTTTAGATTTTAAGGTATGATAAAGACCTTAAAACTATCAGCTTATAGGTTTATTTCATATTATTATGTGTTAACATATACATAAAGTCTATCATGTTTTTTACAAAACAATTTTGTTTTGCCTGGGACAACAGATTTTTCAAGACAATATCACTTTTTATTTGTACTATGCCCTCCATTCTCTAGTACATACTTCCTTTCTATTAACTTCTGTTTCTTCATACAGGATAGTAATTTGCAAGACATTTCTTAAGTAAAACACAGGGTTAAATCTGAGGTTTCTTAGCTTTTACTTCTAAGCATATTCTGGAGCGCATTAAGCATGTCCCGGAGTGCATCAGGCACATCATCATCAGGTGGGCAGAGGAGGGGATTGTCCCATCTGCTCTGCACTGGGGCAGCCTCACCTTGGATATCATATGCAGCTTTGGGAGCCAAAATATAAAAAAAGACATTAAGCTATTACAGAGTGTCCAAAAAAGGGCCACAAGGATGCTGAAGAGGAAAGGCTGAGGACACTTATCTGTTCAGCCTGGACAAGAGGAGACTGAGGGGAGACCTCATTGCAGTCTACAACTTCCTCATGATGGGAAGAGGAGGGGCAAACACTAATCTCTTCACCCTCTTGAACACTGACAGAGGAAATGACCTGAAGTTGTGTCAGGGGAAGTTTAGGTTGGATATCACAAAAATGTTCCTCACCCAGAGGGTGTTTGGGCACTGGAACAGACTCCCCAGGGAAGTGGGCACAGCACCAAACCTGTCTGAGTTCAAGAAGTGTTTGGACAATGCTCTCAGGCATGTGGTGTAACTCTTGGGGAGTCCTGCATGGGGCCAGGAGTTGGACTTGATGATCCTTACTGGTCTCTTCCAACTCAGTATATTCTATGATATTGAACAACACTAACATAATCTCTGGGTAAAATGTATTAATCCAGTTACAGTGATGAAAGGAATCAGAAAAAAAAATAAAAAATAGTTAAAATTCTTTCTCTTCTTAGAAAAGAACACTAGAAACACACAATTTTTTCCCCCATAGCTATAATAAACATTTAGAAGTTTGAAAAACATTCAACAAATCAGAAATAGGTCACGAATTTCCTGCTTTGAGATAACGGATTGAAACCTTTGGATGTACTTGCAAATCCTATTCTTCTTCTTTTCTGCTCTACTTCAAGGCTAAAACATTTACCAGTAATTTGTTTACTACCTCAGAAAACAACTGAAACACTCTCACTAGTCCTGTTTTCATGAGATCTGGCCCAAGACTGCATAACACCAAGAGTTCTTATTCTAGATGTGCAAAGTTGGGAATACCTGATAGTTTTGCTACAGTTTTACAGCAGATACCAAAAGAAGAACATCTGAAGTTCTTATGATATTAGTTAAATGACTAAGCTTTGATTGAATCTCAGATATGAACCTTACCAAATCAGAGCAAGAGATTATTTCCCTGGCTTATTTCCACATCACAGGCTAGTAGTTTTATTATTACTGACTTTCAACATAACTTCTGAAGGAAAATAGGATTATAGGACTACACTGTAGCTTGCCTGTCAATTCTCTGTCCCCTTCTTTTTTCTTTCATTCTTGTTTTTTTTCTCTCAGATCCAGTGGCAAAGTTCAACTGAATGTGGCAGAAAGGAATAAGCTTTAAAGACATTAAAGTCCTGAGAAGTTTTGTGAAAAATAGGAGGAGCAAGCAGAACATAAACATTATACATTCTGTTGGTAGCAGATGGAAGCTCGCATAAGCATCCTCCATACTGGTAACAAGTTAGAAGTTAGAAAAGATGAGAAATAGCATGCACTGAGTCAGGAATAAAAGCTTCAAATGTTGAGTTAATGCATAAAAGAATGGAAGAGAAGACAGGAAGCAGGATAACAAACATGGATCCATCCAAAACTGGGTTTCCTCTACTCTTCTTGTGTTGTAACAGGTTCCTGGAGTTCTCATAAAATATCAGAAGTTACAGGACATTTACTACTACAAAAGAACAAACCTTAAGTAAAATCAAGCTATGACTCGTAATGGATTTAGGATTTTGTTCTTCGAAGTTGCATAGACTGAGAAGGTCAACAGAAGGAAAATTTGCTACAGCTTAGAACAGATGAAAACTTGCCAGTCATTGTAATGAAGCTGCATAAAGCATTATGTCATACTCACTGTGAGAACAGCAGCGATTTTCTTGGCCACTGCTGGACTGATTTGAAAAGCATGAGCAAACCGCCACCCTTGAAGGTCAAAGATGGCCTTGACTCCATTTCGTTGAGTCTCAATCTCCTTTACAATAAGTTCAGATGTGATGAGACTTACACGAAACACATCATATGCTGTAAATACACTGGGATCCCATTGTCCTGAAGAGTAAATAGATTACTCTGCATTACCATGAGAATACCCCACATGCCTGCACTTTTGCGTGCTACTGCTTCTAGTGTGCTTCCCAGGAACCAGAATTAACCAGCAATTACTATGGTCCTGAAATCACCTGTTTTGCCAGTGCATATGTTACTTTGCATGCCTGCTCTCTCACTCATCTACTTTCTTTTAGTAGATGGTACCATGGAATGGTAGATGGTTGTAGATACCACATAACATAGGATGTTCCACATATGGCCAAAGACCCAGTACAAGGTTTTGACAAGAACAGCTTAATTCAGTAACAGTCATGCTAGCAGAAGCTACAAATCATCAATCCAATCAATTAATATAATTTTTTTTCAACATAGTAATTCTGTCATGATTCAGTGAATCTCACTTATTTTTTTTTTCTGAGGCCTGAGCAAAAAATTGCATGGGTGGAGCCTTAACTCTAGATGAAAGCTTTAGAGAGCAAAACTGTCTACTAGACCAGCTGATAATACGACAATTCTTTGAAAGTTGGCAAAAATTATGTCTCTGTTCAAAATAAGCATAAAGAGATACGGTCATCATACAACTACATCTTACAGTTGAAAAGACTTTTGGGAGTGCATCAAACATATTGGGAGTGCAAGTGTTGTTAGATAGGGCGCCTTGGCTACAAGTGAACAGTGAAAATATGGTGAACTGCTCATCCAAGACTAAACTGAAAGTTGATACATGACTAGGTGTACACTTTTTATCTGTTCTCCCCACTCTGCGCTGCATCTGCGTCAGTCCCACAGTCTTAGCCCATGGCTTTAAAAATTTACATGAAAACAAATAATTGTTGGGACACTCAGACCCAAAGAACCACATAATCCTAAAAGTTTTAAGCTTTTCATGCAACAAGAATTTCACTAAAAAGAAATTTAAGTTCTTCATAAGGAGTTGTAAAGCTTTAGCCATACCAGTATATAAGTAAAATGATGTAACTGTTACAGCTCAATAAACTCACCTTTATATTAATGTAAACGTATTTCTATCAAGGAACATAAATATGTTATCTTTCTAGTCAAGATACTCTGATATGATCTAATTCTATCAACCATAAAACATTTGCTGTACCCATAAAATATTTTTGGTTTGCTGCTGAAATTTTGATAATTAAAAAATAAACAAACCACAAAACAAAACCAAGCAGACAAAACACAAAAACTTCAGTGTCAGAGTCAGGTGCAAAACAGTTCCAAGCAATTCTGTCACTCACCAATTCTGTATATTAGAACTTTGCTTCCATGTGGGTCTCTTGATCTCAGGACTCCATGATAGCCAGCTTGCAAAAGACCAAGAACAGAGGATGGTTGTAAATCTGCACTTATTTCTGGGCATTCAATTCTCCACTTCTGATAATTCTTCAATAACTGGAAAAAAATCCAAAATGTGGATGTCAGGTAAGCCTCAGCTATTGCATGAAGGGCACAGTTAAAAATATGTTTTTCACACGTGGTCACAGTCAGGTTTAAACCATTAAATTAGCTGTAATTTCATTGTATATTTGAAGCAAATCACTCCTAGAAACAGAATTTTGTTCTATTGGATCAAATAAGGTTGTAAATTGCCATGATGAATTCAGAACCCTGTCAACTGGACTGCAGTTATCATTTTGTGTCAGCAAAGAAAACTGAATGCAGACTAAGCTTGTAGTTTCTCTGTTAAATGCATCAAAACCCCAGTTTTTTCACTCAGGTTACCTTTAGGACTATTCAGTTTGCTACTGTATCAAACTCATTCAGGATCTTTTTTAATTTAGATGTGCAAAATTTTACAGAGGAATATTCTCCTTCACTCACACACCCTCTCCCTTCCTCTCTACTTTTTATACACACTCATTCCAGTTTACTCTTTTAGACAGGTATGATCATCAGCACATCCAAAAACATTTTCCAAGTCCCTCCTATCCTTCTGAAATGAGAGGATATAACAAAGTAGTGGGTCCCTTACACTTTTGACAGTTTCCCTCCCACATAGTGGAATTAATGAGAACCTGTTTGGCTAAAATGGAGATCCTCTGTGTTGTCAGGGACATGATCACCCTGGTTCCTAAGGCTGGGGGCAGCATCATAACCAGTATTTTTAAGACACAGCAAGATCTGTGTGTTGAAAGGCGACAGATTAACACTAAGGAAGAGGTAATTAAAAGTGTCCCTTTGTGAGGAAACATCTGTGTTGAGGAATTACAGACAGCATGGTGAAAGGTCATCTTAGAGATGAATCATGAAAAATTAAATTGGTGATGCAGTAGTTCTAATTTCCCAGTCTAATTACTGCTTCTCCTTTAATATTAATTAAGTGGTTGTGGGGAAAATTAACTGCTATGCCCTGCAACTAAAATTTATTTAAGACATTTTGCATAAGTAGGAAGCTATGCACAACTGTCTTCTACTGCCCAACTCATCAACTAAATTCTGCCTCTGCTGTATCACCCATGAAGTTCTCTAACACTGAGTTTGGAGGGTAGAGAGATAGTTATTACAAGTGATTTACATTTTGTTTCAATTTCCTCAGTGGCTACTTCTTATTCTAATCCAAGACCTACAAAGGAGCTAAGAGAATCACAATTTTTCAGTGCCTCATTTCATAATAAACTGAAATGTAGCTTTAGATTTTAAAGGCAGTATGCACAGGCTAGCCTTCAAAATTGTTTCTATATTTCATCAAACAGGAAAACCTAATCTGATCCTCAGCACAGTTTCACAAACTAAATGTGCTCACCACACTGAAACCATCAGACAAAAGTCTTTTATTTCTGTTAATTTGTATTAACAGAAATTAATGTTTTTCCTTTATCAATTACTCTGTATTTTGTAACAGTTTCATTAAAGTTAAAAGAGCTGTCAGGTCCAACAAATAGACTATAACCTTACAAAAATTACAAATTTCTCATATCTATGCAAGTATAATTTCCTCAGCATTTTTATTGAAAGAATGATCAGCAGGAACTTGAATAGAATTGAATTCATCCCTTGGAAAATCACAGCATCAGCTGTGCTGATTCTTACCTACAGACTCTTAGAGGGAGACCTGAGACACACCATCCTGTACCTCACAGCATGTTTATGTCAGATAATTAGTCTTATTCTTACCCTTCCCTCTACTTTCAAGCTTCTTGCATTATTTTACATAAAACATACTTTTTCTTCAGGTGAATGCTCTTCTGCTCAGGTTAAGGTCTTAAATGATTTTGCAGGTCTCACACATGAATTGTCATGAGGAAACTATAAAACATTATTGTTTATCAGCCAAATTTACATAAAAATACATGGTACACTGATCAGAAATTAGCTTTATTTATGGACGTATAGCCTATACTATATATAAATATGTATTTAGATACAATATGAAATGAAATGAATACAAATGAAAAAGCTCATCTATCATGCTAGAATCCCACTTGATCTGGCAGTGAAAAAAAATGGATAAAAGCCTCATCCTAAACCATCACCATAGAAAGAAACATTTAACCATTAGGAAAATTTTATTAGAAGCCTTTTGGCTGTATAATATCAGTTCTAGCCTAGACTATTTTTAAAACTAACAAACAAACAAAAAAGGCAAAGGAAGAAGGGAGGGAGTAGGGCAAGGAAGTTAATTTGTGGAACAGAAGTTCACTATAATTGTCAAGATAGGCCCGTTGATGTACTCTGGTTATCTCACTGTCAGTAATTGACTGTCTACAAGGGGCACTGTTTGAGCAATCCCAACTTCATTGTGCCAACCAGACAGCAATGTCAACATGTTTTTCCCTTGGTCTTTCCAAAACAGACATTGAAACTGCAGCAAAACACAAATACACCCTCAAAACAACTATGCCAACATCTGTAGCTTTGTCATTTCTCAATTCTAAAATCTGGGGTACCACAACTTCTATGAACATACATATTTTAAATGCCTCTTTAAAGAATTCCCTGCCAAAATGGAGATGAGAATAAAAATGATACATCAATACCCTAAATAATCCTGTCTAGTCAGTACAGTTAATTTCTTACTTTCATGATATTTATATTTTCCAAGTTGGAAGCTACAAGGATTTAAGTTCTGGACCTTGGAAGAAAGAGAGTGGTGTTTGCATCTTGTGACACAGTCAAGATCCTTACAGAAGACACAAGTTAGCTGCTGGCACATCCACTAAGGAGTAAATATATGGCTGGAATATTTCAATGCCTTTCATGACATGAGCAACTGGCGCATCTTTCAGACACATAACATGGCTAAGCCTATTTCCTTGGCAAGAAAATGATGAAGTGCTAAAGAGTACTCAGTTTTTGAAAACCTAATCTGATTACCTGAAATGATTTAGATATGAAGTAAAGGTTAGCATTAGATAATCCTCCACAGCATTTATAGCTAGAGATATATTCTGTGAATTTTTAATTATGTAAACAATCCCTTTGTTACAGATGGACATACTCAAGCCACACACAGCTACTTAAATGAGTAACCCTTAAACACGTAAAATAATTTAAAAAAACAGCAGTGGGTACTTAAAGGTTTTCTAGTTTCACACTGTTTAAACAGAAATTAATGGGAAATTTTTTTAAAGTATGATTTTTTTTCAGTAAAGACTGCAAGGAAAAACATCAACGTTGTATATAACAATCAGCTTGGATATAGATGAAGCAACCTAGTATCAGGAGAAACAGACACATTCATTACCTACTATAAAAAAATGCCTCATGTGCTTACAACATAAAAACATCTCAATGTATATGTGTTTACAAACTGAATAACCTACTTAGCATCTGTAAATAGATGCAAGATAACTTGATAAAGTGGAGGAGACTGCATGAAAAACTCCAGTGTCTGGAGTTAAGCATTAATCAGGAGGGTTTCTTCTTGACGTCTGTTGGGGATAGTTCCAGATTTCTGAACATTAGAGATTATAAAGTTACCAATTAAACCAAGATTCAAATGCTATAAACCAAAGTGAACTTAGTACTTTACTTAAAAGTAAAAGAACTAGAAAATACTGTGCTTGTTAGAGAAATCAATGCATCTATACATGGAAATGAATTATATTTTTCTTGATTAATAACTATTTATTTATATTAACAAAGATGATAGGCAGAATCAGGCCTCTACTGTGTCAGCAGTTGTACCAATGCACACAATGCTTAGGAAAAAAATGTTTTCTATTGGCATTCTTTGCAGGAGAAACCACAGCTCAAACTTCAGAATACACCCCCACACACACCTTGTGCACATGTATTTTATATTTATTTTTACATACATGTATACGGATACACACAGAAATTAAACATACAGGATACACAAAGAATTTATTTTTTTTTATAGAGACACAGAACTTTCCCAATGCCACATACATTACCTCTTTGTTACTGGAAAAAGACGGGCACGTGTAAAGTACTTGGCTTAGGACCAAGGGAAGTCTGGCTGACTGATTTGTGCTTCCTCAAGAGACAGCTCAGAGAGCCTAATAAGAGCTCTTCCATCCTTCATGAGGAGTCCCTTGGTATTGATGGGAGAAAAGCAGCCAAGGAACTGATTTAAACTTAGCATTTATGTTTGAATGGTGTGAAGATCCTCAGAGATAATGTCTGAAGCTCAGCAGTATGTTTGGCACTACAGAAAATAACCCTTCTTGTACAGCATAGTTATTCTAAGTGACTTACTTCAGTACTATACACTAGAAAATCCTTGTTCCTCCGTAAGCCCAGTACACAGCAAAACCAAAGTCTGACTATACAACTTTGCATCAACCAGAACTCCTAAAAGGATCCTAGATATTTAGATGTTTAGTTTTTAGTGCCACAAAAGTGATGCTTACAAAAGTATGTTATGAAAACTCTTTGCATAGAGTTTCAATCTTGCATTTTTACTGCACTTAAAGATTTTCATTCTGTTCCCCAGAGTATAATCTATTTCAGGTACAAAAAGACAATATTCCAAAGTCACCGAGAGTCAGTCCTGTACAGGAGTTATGGGATGCAACTCATAATAAAATGTACTAGGAAAAAACATTTACGTTGGAAAGGAGATGTTAGTTCTGCAGGTTTCTCACATCACTGCTGAATCCAAGTGACAGTGTTTTGATGATAACAATGAAGTCAAACATACATGCATAGCTGGTACATTAAATAAGGGGCAGACACTAATCTCTTCTCTGTGGTAACGAGTGACAGAACATGAGGGAATGGCCTGAAGTTGTGTCAGGGGAAGTTTAGGTTAGATATCAGAAAAAGGTTCTTCACCCAGGGGGTGGCTGGGCACTGGAACAGGCTCCCCAGGGAAGCAGTCACAGCACAAACCTGACAGAGTTCAAAGAGAGTTTGAACAATGCTCTTGGGCACATGGTGTGACTCTAGGGGTGTCTGAGCAGGGCCAGGAGTTGGACTTTGATGATCCTTGTGGGTCCCTTCCAACTCAGTATATTCTGTGATTCTGTGAGAACAGTCTAGTACTGAGCTTAATTGAATAACCATTGTCTTTAAAAAATAATGACATTTTTATCTCTTCTTCAAGTCCTTCAATTTCAGCTACCTGTTTCATTGGTGGATTTTCTTCTAGCATGATAGATATCAATATATCAGTAGTTAAAAGCAAGTCTTGAATTGCCATTGGAAACATGTAAAAGATTGCTGTTGCTATGAGTCAGCATAGAATATTTAGAAATGGAATGTCTTGCCAAAATCTACCTGATTATTCTCTTCTGAAGCATTTCCAAATGTTGGTAACTGACATCAGATAAATATGTGTCAATTATTAACCAGAAATGCATCAATAGAAAGGTCTGGTCAGTTGCCAGACTCTTGATTCATATTTAAGGCTAAGCATAAGCCCTGACTAAGATGCTGGACAACCATTGCTTATAAACATTGACAGGGCCACAAACTTTAATTACCCCTTAGCTGCTCTACAAGTTCTATGCAGTAGTACACAGGAGCCCAGTGGGCAAAAAGGGGCTGTATCAGCCTGAAGTCTGAACCAAGAGGTAACATCAAACCAGGACAGGAGGGAACAGCCGCTGTCTGGACTGATAGCAGGAGGGTTCTGTCTAGGATGAAGTACTAACATAAATTCTGCATGAAGACAGATGGGTTAGATGAATGTACATCTTATGACCACAACAGATTTTTGTACAGTATTGCTCCTGGGCCTTGGTATACCCATTGCAATTTTCCTTTGGGGGAAAAAAAAAGAGGTTAAAAAATAGTGCTTCTTTTAGTCTTCCCATACTGTAGGAGAAGTATTCTAGAAAACAGTGTCAGCTGGCAGAATATTAAGTACAAGTGGCTATAGCACTTGGAGAACTGAAATTCTAGACAGAAACATTAACCACAGCTTGGTTTTGAACATCAGAATCTCTTAATTCAAAGGAAGGTTTGAAATTCAGAAACTTAGCAGCTTGTGGAGACACAAAAAATCTGAAGAGATTTTTAAAAAGACTTAATTTTTTCAAAGCAAGTCCCCAGTCTAGAGGGCTGACTCAAGAGGAGTAGAGGAAATTTAATACTTCATAGACTCCATCTCTAAACCTAGTCTAGAGTCCACTCTCAAAGATTAGTCCCACCTACAACACACCTCAAAATTAATCACATGAAAGTGCAGAAACGTATGAGCCAAATTCTGAAGTGCCACTGTCCTGTCTACAGGATTACCAGTAATGACCAACTGCAGTGCAATTAGGAGTGGATATTCAGGAGTCCACATTGTTCTCATTAAGCCCTACATTTTGCAACCAAGGAATACACTCAAAAAAAAGGCTTTTGTTGGGAAAGGAAAAAAAGGCATGGTCCTACAATTGTTAGTGCACAGCCTTGATATAAACAACCTCATGGACTTAAAGTAAAAGTAAGATCCATAAAAACCCAGAGGGATCCAACTTGACTCCTTAGTTCTTCTGCTGAGGAGGAAAGGTTTAAAGCTATGATGCAACTCTCATGAACCAAAGGAAAAGAACAAAAATGTAATTTTTAAAGCTATTTATGATTAAGGGCCTAATTCAATTTCTCAAATCTTTTTTTAGCTACCTTGATCCTGCAATACATCCATGTGCAAACAGTCTTCTCTTATGGTGACTAAACTTGGAAAATCTACAGTACAGACAAGTTACAAACTAACAGGTGAGGTCTGTTGGGCAATGCTATGTAATCAACATAAAATTCCATGGAAATAGAAACACAGCTTTCAGTTTGCACATGTGAATCAATGTTTTTGCCCTGAGAGGATCTGGAAATACTTTCTGTTCCAAAGGTTTAATGGTTGTCAATCTTTCTTAGAAAAAAAAAAAATTGATAACAATCTGTCTTTGGATATTAAAAATATGAAAAACATGCATGCCTTCAAGGAGTGATGCAAATGACTAAACTCCAGGAGGAAAGGAGTTTTTACCCACAGTGTTGTTATAATAATTGAAAGTCTGCAGTGAAACTAGTATGGCTACTGGCAACCTGAGCCTGATAATCATGGCAAGGGTGTCCTTTCAAGGATCCTGTTTCCCAATCAGAGCTGTGACCTTACCACACTTACTGTATACGCGAGTGACTGTACCACACTTCCCACAACCTTTACGTTACCACATCGATACTGCTCGGAGCCAGCCACGACACCGCACATTCATCTGGTGCCACGCTGAAGACACGCACGAGAAGCAATTAATTACACCCTGAAACTCCCCGCTCGGCCTCGGCCGACCCAGGCAGCGCAGGGCACTCGCCCACCCCACACGGGCACCCGCTGGCCCCATCCCCGCAGCCAGGACCGAGCCCGGCTGCTCCCGGGGCTGGCGCTGGCTCACGGCCGCCGCGGAGGCTCCCCGAGCACCAGGACCCGCCGCCACCGCCACCGCCACCGCCCCCTCCT
>VZRZ01004747.1:0-40896 GCA_013398175.1 Climacteris rufus
GCTTTGGATGCAGCCCAGGACAATTTCAGGGCTGCAAGAGCAGTAGAGAAGCTCTTCTGTGCATTCTCTGCCCCACACTCTAAATTTTGACAAAGGAGGGTTTTCCTAATCCTTTAACAATAAAAAAATAACCCTGCCCACTAGAACCCATGTTCCTCACTGGATACTTGGTAGATTCCAGATACTGGCATTTCCTTCACATACCTGACTGTGTATAAAAAGACAAAGTTAATGATTTCAATACTATGCCAAACCAGGCACATAGTTTTATCTACATTTGGTTCACAAGCCGCACATATTTCTTTATTATTATAAGGATAAATTAATTTAAAATTTGTGAGATGCTGAGAATCAAATTGATGAGTTTCAAAGAAAAAACAATTAAATAAAGAAGCTGTGTGTATGAACCAGTGCTGACCATTATTTCTTATACCACTCAAACACCACCCCAGAACAGAAAATAGAACTGGATTACAGGCAAAGAATTTTATGTCAAGACACCCTTTGATATTCAGCAAGTTCTTAGGCTCCTGTGAGTGTTCTCATTCCCACAGTTTCTATAAGGTCACAGTGGTTTTACACAATTCTTAATGACAGTTTGTTAAACAAAGAAACCTCCTTAGTGTCTCAGACTGATGGGTGGGTTGTGATTTAGTAGTTATGGGTTTCAGCAGCACCTAAGTCAAACACTGTTTGTTGCTTATAGTTGCTTTTCTTTTAAATGGAAAATTATACTCTCCCAAAAAGACTAAGTTACTGGCTTTATTTCAACATGCTACTGACTGACATATGCCAATTTACTTGTCATCGTATTAATGTGCCAGTATTAACATTTTCCTAACTGATTTAGAATTTTTCTCACAAAACAAGTTTTAGTAACAGCTCCTTAGGGCTATGAACATGTTTTTGTTACATGATAGGATGGAAAAAAAAAAATTAAAGTCCATATTTCTTCATTATCATATATATAATTTATTTTGGGTAAACTGGAAAATGCTTTCAAGAATCAACTAACATGAAAAGCATATTTGATAAACATTAATCCTTTTTATAATTTATATTCTGTTTTTCCATGTTTCTGCAATTTGTTCTGACTTGTCAGACTTTGTTATGATTTAACTATAAAGATTTTTTAAACTAATAGTACAAAACTTTATCAAGTGATGCTCTCTGAAAAGACAAGGAGGCATTTAAATACATAACTGGAAATGTTCAGAATTTTACTTGTAAGCACAGAGAGTGGAAAGTGGATATCCTGTATTTCTGGGTTTCAGAAGTGGAAAAGAGGGACTGTATGTGCACTTGATTATTAAGTTTCTAATCTGTCAGCCACACATTCAGTGCATCAGATCCTCAGTGCACCAGAAAGTTTTTAAACTCCTGTATTGGTTCTAACGAAGGTAGAGTTCAGCTGCTCTGCCAGTGCTGTGCTTCAGTTGATAACACAGCAGTGTTTTGGCTACTGCTGAGCAGCACTGTCCCTCTAACATTCTCCCCCATCAAGGGGCAGGGAGTGGGCAAGACCTCGGGAGGGAAAACAAGCAGGCCAGCTGACCCAAAGGAACCAAAGGGATATTCCATACCATATGACGTCAGCTCAGATATAAAAGCCGGGGGGGAGAAGAGGAGGAGGGGGGGGGCATTCTGTAATGTCTGCCTTCCCACGGAACCACTACGCATGCTGAGGCCCTGCTTCCCGGGACGTGCCTGAACATCGCTTGCTGATGGGAAGTAGAGATTGACTTCTCCTCCTTTTGCTTATGCACGCGCAGACCCTGCTTTTGCTTTTCTGTAGCTTCAATAAAAACTGCCTTATTTCAACCCACTGATTCATCTTGTCCTTTCCCCTGTCCCTCTGGGGGAGGGAGCTACAGGGCAACTCGGTGGGCACCTGGCACCTAGCCAGAGTCAAACCATCACAACTCCTAACTTCCAACTGCTTTCAATATAAGAACAACACAAATTTATAAGCCTCAATATAATTTTTTAATATAGAAGCAATATACAACACTTTTTAAAACCATGAAAAACATAAAAGCAAAGGAAGAATGAAAGCACTTGGAAAAAGCATATACACTTGTATGTTATCATTCTTTCAAGTGCTTCATAATTTGTGGAAACTGAAATCTTGATACTTGGTTCATACCTGGGAAGAGACTGAACACTTTCTTGTGTTCAGCAGTCTTTAGGAGCTGTAGTAACCCACTCAGGTCCCTGGACTTTACGTCAGGTTAGTGGAACACTGAATCAGCCATTGTCAAAACCCCTGGACTGGCTGCTCGGTGTAACCTCACATCCAGCAGTGTGCAGCCAGCCAATGACCATGCAAAATATTAGCAAGGTCATAGTAGTGTAACACATTCCTATAACTCAGAGATTACAAAAGACATTAAAATTCTGATGCCCCATTCATAAGGAAAAGATTGTAATGAGAGCAGAGAATGGCACAACATTAATTCATTGTATGACAAAGAATATAATGAGAATGGGAAATAGTACAAACATAACTCATTCTTGTTACAGCTTTAAGATTGTAATGTCATGGTTCATATCACATACTTAGGAAGAAAGGTATGGTAGAAGAAGAGCTGCAATATTAAACATAGCTAATCTGAATGCAGCACACATTACTTTAAATGCAATATAATAAAAAAATTGAAACATTACTTAGAAATGGTTTGTTAAAAGTGTTATAATTTTTTTGTACACTTTCATTATCAATTTGTTTATACTGTTGATATGAAGGGTTGCAGTGTGTGTGTGTGTGCAGTTATTAACAGACTTGTCCTCAAAATCTTTTTACTCTTGTATGTCTTTAGAAATCAATTACAATTAAAAATAAAAATATTGAGGACAGTATCTGTGTCTCTCATGACACACGTTACGAATCTGCCAAGACACAGGCAGTCATGTTTAGTCATTTTGTGTGATATAGTGAAAAGAAATAAAGCCATAAAACAAGTAATGCATTTACCTCCTTAAATTATTGAATAACTTTAGTTATTGCTTGTCTACCACTCATTCAGTGATGTGTAATATCCTACCTAATATAGTAGACTTTATTGAAACATTTAAGTGATAAGACATTAAAAACATCTTTGACCATCCATCTGAGAGTTTGACAAAGCCCAAAATGACTTGTGTCATTCATTAAGCTCTATGCAAGATCACCAAATCAATGCATTTTATTTTGCATTTAAAAGTAAAACATTACCTTTGTGGTTATTTCTGTCAAACAAAAAAAAAAAAGGGAAAATGTTCTCAAAGACACTACAAATATATTGAAACTCAGGTAATGTTTCTCTGGTGATCATCTTGTCCAACTCCCCAGCTCAAGCATGGTGACCTGGAACCAGTGTTTCAGTGTGTGCCCATCACCTCTTGCCCTATGACTGGGCACGACTGAGACAAGCCTGTCTCTGTCCTCCTTGTACCCTCCACTCAGGTATTTATATACATTGATAAGATTCCCTCCCTGTTGTCTTCAGGACAGCCAGGCCCAGCTCTCTCAGTCCTTCCTCATGGGAGAGATGCTCCAGTCCCTTCATCGTCTTCATGTCCCTTCACTGAACCCTCTCCAGTAGCTTTGTACCTCTAAACACAGTACCGCAGGTGTGACCTTGCCAGTGCTGAGTAGAGGTTACCAGCACCAAGTAAAGGAAACATCAAAAAGAATTTGCTCTTGAATTAGAAAAAAAAAAATTAGAAAAAATAATTAAAATAATTTATTCTTGAATTAGATCTACCACTTTTCAGCTAAAAAGGTTAAGACTTTGAACTAGATCAGCTAGATCAGCGAGCAGTATGACCCCCTTACAATATTACTGGCAAACTAAGAGAGATATATTGCAATAAAAAATAGAATGGAATTTCCTTTTCTCTCTTCTAAGGTGAAAGCTAAGATATCAAAAAAATTGTAAAATTGTGTGATGTGGATTAAGCTTAGTCTATTCACTTGTTCAAAAGTCAATTGTTTCTTGAGAATCATAGCACTGTTTTCAGTTAATTGGTTTAGAAAAGGCAATGTTTTTATGTGGTTACTGTTTTTTTAATTTGGGTGGATTTATTTGATTCTGTATTTGTATAAATAAGTACATTCCAAAAAGTGACAAATGTGTTTTTATGGTGTTAGTTACATTTTAGTATCCACATTACTTCCAGGTACATTGTCAAAATGAGATAGGTGTAAAGACCATGAGCAGAGGAAAAAATGTGATCGTGTGAGGGATGTTATGACAGTTCTGTATGCATAATACATGTGTCCCAGGAGGCAATTCTGCATCTGTTACATATATTTATGTATTTTTACTTGTGCTTTTGGAGATGTTTAAGATTTATGGTGATAGATTCAATCCCCTTAAAGACAATGAAAGGAAAACATGCAACAAGGGTACGATTTTGTTAGTGAGTGAAGTGAGCTGGGTGTGAAAGCTGTGCAGCTGGTAGGCTCTGTGAAGGTTAAGGATTTTCTATCCTCAACACTTAGTAGCATTTTTGCAGTGCTTTTCAAAATACTTTCAAAACTAACCTCTAATAGATTTGATCTATGTGCAGCTAAAGTATGTTTCTGTTCATTATAATGACTGAAAGAGTGTAAGAAAACAATTGCTAGATGTTAAAGACTAATATAGGAATGATGAAGATATTTTGTGAGTGAAAAGAAAAATCCTGAAGTCTCAGGGAATGAAGAAAGTGATGATAAATGAAGACAACAACACAAGGGTAAAAAGACAGAAAAGATAAAATGGCTAAAGAGACAGACAATTTTATACAACTTACTGTTTGAAAAAATAACACACTGTGTTGTACTGTAATGACATTTCCTGACCATTGAATTTTCTATGAAGAGATAGATGAGCCTTCTACTGCCTTCCATTACACATTTTTTAGTATTTTTTAGTCTCTGTTATACAGGAGATTTCAAAAACCATCTTCTTAGAAAATTCCTAGATATACTTGGAGGACAAAGGATAATATATTTGCAGTTTAATTTTGACTCTTTGAAACAGTGACTTTTGTCGGCCTTCTTTGAGCACTAGAAGACCATCTATGGAAAAAAAAAACCCACCAGAAATATGTGCCTCAAGGCACAAACCAGAGAGAAGCTTCAACATTCAGATGTACGTAACTCTACAGTTGCTATATGGTTTTTTGAAGCTTCTTTGAAGACATCTTATATCAGTCCTTGTCAGACACAGGCTATTACACCAGTTTAACTCCTCATCTTTCCTCATATTTCAATTTTTATATATAAAGTTAAAAAAAATGATAAAACAAACCCCAACCCAAAACTTTAAAGAAGGGAATGGAGGAAACCCTTAAAGTGAAAATATAAATCTGAAAATATCTTCTTCCAAATGCAATATTTCAAAGCCATTTTAATTTATAAGAAGAGCAGAAAAAATGGAAATTCTTTATATTCTTTATTTTGAGTAGAAGGGCCTGGGGGTACTGATGGTTGAGAAGCTGGACATGAGTCCAGAAGGCAAACCATATCCTGAGCTGCATCAAAAGAAGCGTGTCTAGCAGGTCAAGAGAGGTGATTCTGCCCTTCTGCTTCAGTCTAGTGAGATTTCACCTGGAGTAATGCATCCAGCTCTGGGGTCCCCTACATAAGGAGCACATGGATTTGTTGAATTGGATCCAGAGAAGGGCCAAAAAAATGATCAGAGGAATGGAGCCTCTCTCCTGTGAAGCCAGATTGAGAGAGCTGGGGCTGTTCAGTCTGGAGAAGAGAAGGCTCCAGAACAACCTTATTGCAGCCTTTCATTACTTAGAGGGGGCCTAAAAGAAAGATGGGACAAACATTTTAGTAAGTCCTGTTGCAATAGGACAAGGGGAAATGCTTTTAAACTAAAGGAGGGTAGATTTCGACTAATGAAGAATAACCTTTTAATGATGAAGGTGGTGAAACACTGAAACAGCTGACCAGAGAGATGGTAGATGTCCCATCCCTGGAAGTATTCAAGGTCGGGTTGGACAGAGCACTGAGAAACCTGATGAAATTGAAGATGTCCCTGTTCATTGCAGGAAGGTTTTCCTAGGTGACCTTTAAAAGCCATCTCCAATGCAAAATATTCTATGACTCTATGATTGTCAGTTTAAATTTTCCGTACTGGTCTACCCTTAGTTTCTTTCAGAAGTTTAATTTAAACAAAATTTAAATAACAAATAATATATAATATTGCAAATAAGAAAATGTTTGGAACTACAAAAATCAAAATGCCAAAATTAGGTAACCAAAAAACTTTAGATACTTCTGTGAGTCATAGACTCTTTTGAGTTGAGATAAAATTTACTTGCACATTTTGCAAACTGCAGGTCCTAGATATTGACATAGATCTAGTCCAGTATCATTTTCTAGTTAATAATGGATTTGTGTCAGTGCTTATTTTATTGAAACAGGTAAATTCACAAATATTTGAGGTGAAGAGTTTGGGGGGAGGGGTGGAGAGAGAGAAGCACAGCTTTACATGTACCTACTAATGAAATTTCTGCCCTCCTTAGAAAACCAGTACTACTAGGATGCTCAGGCATGTGTCAGCAGAAGCCCTAAAAAGTCACATATCTTCACACAAAGTGTTTTCTTGCAATATGAATTTAGGTCAACTTATGGTAACTGAACAATAGGAATAATAAAGGTTTGTAACTATACAGCCTTTCCATACAGATTTTTTGTTGTTGGTGGTGGTGGTTTTGGCTTGGTTTTTGGTTTGGTTTTTTTTTTTTTTTTTTTTGTTTCTTCCTTTGGGCATAGTACAAAAGTATTTTCTGAAGGCCCAACATGTTTTATTGTAGGTGGGTTCAAAGACTACTTTTACCCATGATGGTAGCTCTATAAGCAAATTAAAGTTAATGTTGTTAGTTTTCAAACTTTTATTTTTCCTGCATTTTTCCTGAGTAGGTCCATTCATCAGTAGAAGATGAATTAATGGGTTACAGTTGAAGACAGCTATTTAAGTGGTTTAAACTATACACTTAATTGGCATGTTAGACGCTAAAGAGTCAGAGTCAATCTGGTGCATAAAAATGTATAAGTATATAAACTATGGCACTATGTTCCATGGCTGAAGAGGCATCCTGTCATTCACTTCATTAATCAAGGTATGCCCCAAGTTTCAACACTTGGTGATTTACAGTCATGCTCGACTATAAGAAGACACAGGTCTCTCTACGGTGGAGAAAACTTAGGATACAGATCTCAAACTTGAGATTAATTTAATAAGCTGTTTTGCTTATTTTAGTGGTTGCATGGTTTCTTATCCTAGTCAAGAGTGGGGCTGCTACTTCTGACATATAGTTTAAGCCACAGCTGAGAAATGTAATTCTAGTACTCAGAATAATTTTATCTTTATTATAGTCAATTATTAATGGCTCCTTATGAAGGAAGACACCTATTCTTTAGAAAATGCATTAACACTGCACCTGATTAGTAATCTGTGCAATGTTCAGGAGACAGCAAACAGAAATAAATTGCTGTGGATTCCTGGGTTGAAATCTATTAGTGCCTCAGGGGTGAAAGGCTGTCTGAAGGAAAAACTGAACACCAAAGTAGAGTTCTAGTAAGAAGAAAGAGAGAAAGGGAGCAGGGAGGAAGGGGAGGGGAATGAAAAAAGGAGGGAGGAAGAGAAAGAAAAAGAAGGAACTTTTCCATCTCTTCCCTTTAATTTTACCCAGGACATACAATCTTGTTCAACAAATGCTATTTTTTAATTAAGGGGCCATGCATCTCTTCCAAACTCTTGTGTTCATGTTTGCATCATCAAGTGTTCGGAATACTCTGAGAGGAAAGTAAAGAATTTTTCCCCATCCTCAGTGTCCATGGCAAGATGAGATGTGTAGCATACTATAGTCAGGAGTAGGTGACCAGGACATTGTGGTATGCCATGAGTAGTCAACAGGGGATCCATGGGACTTTAATTTCCAGTTCTAGTGCAAAACATCCTGCCACAGACTAGATAACTCAGAAGTATAACACAGTCCAACCTTGAGCTAAGAGCATGATTTATTTACCAGCCTATACAGTATCCTGACGATAGTCATTGTCCTCTTGCAGAAGCTATACAGTTTTATTTGCTCTCCACTGCTGAGAGAGAGAATTGACTTGGAGGAACAGACATCTTTGGTACAGCACAAGTCAGACAAGGCTGGTATCTTTCATCTGATCAGGAAGTTCCATACCTACTGAATGTGTCTGTCCAAATGGAAACAAGACAGTTTTTACTAAAAATTAGGCTATCATCAGTAATATGTGTTGGAGATGTATGAAAGAGGTAACATCAGTCTAATCTAATAATTAGGCACTGAAACACTTGTTAGACTATTTAAGTTTTTTATTTCATAATTATTTAAGACAGAAATAGTCTTTAGAGCTTTAACCACTTGTCTTGATTCCCTGTTCTAGTCCAATGAATCCTTGTTTCTTAGCAGCTTGGCATTACCCTCCTTGTGAGTCTATTTTTAAGCTGCCTTGTATTTTGCCTGCACTGTGTGGGAAGGCTAAATGCTCAATGTCTGGTCTCAGGGATATGAAGGGAGTTACTTCCATGCCAAGTAGTGCACTGAACACCAAGTAAAATGGACAGGTTCTCAGGTGAACTGCCACCAGAGAAAAGGAAGCTCTCTAGCTGTCTGACATTTATAACTCAAGTGGCCTCTTTCTTTACATCTGATTGGCAAAAATTGGCCAGGTTTGCAAACTACAAAGGCTGCAATGAAAGTGGCTAGCACTGCTGTAATATGGAAAATACAAAGCACTGCAGTAATCTCTGAGCAGCCACTGAATGAATAGTCAGTCTGGCTAATATAAGCCCCAGAATCAGTTGTCTTCTTAAAATCCATTACCATAGAATTCCCTTTAGAACTGTGTTGGTTCCATCAATTCACAGTTTTATGTCCTAGCCAATTAATATGAGCGATATCCTGACTTCTGCTCATAAAAACAATCTCTCTCTAATGCTGGTATAATTTGGAGATATAATACTCTAAGAACTAACTTTCTGAACAGTGAGGACCATACAATTATGCAAAACTTGGATCACTAAGGCAATGAATACTCTTTTTGAAGGCATACACTGAATAGTACATACCAAAAATATGTAAGAAACACCTAAAGTACATACAAGAATCAGCAGCTGGTAAAATATTTGATTAATTATTTTCCCCAGACTCACTAAGGAAATAATACAGAGATCTTCAGTTTCTCTAGATGTTGCAGTAATTTTTTATGCTTAGTGTGTTACAGAAGACCAAATTTGTTCCAAATTCACTTCAGCAAGAGTCACGTCTATTCACTCCAGAAGTGAGTATGACATTGAATAAATCAAAAAAGATATAAAATTATAGTTATTTCAATTGAGGGCATAGATATGATAGTCATAGATCTTTTTGTTTTTCATAGTTTCCAATTATATTGTGAAGGATCTCATAGTTGGACAGAGAGCAAAGCTATTAAAATATCAATACCAATCAACATTGCTGATTCTTTCTGTTTACTTGACCTTTAAAGTAAGCAAGATTTCCTTTGAAAAAAAACTGGATTCTCATGTCACTAGGCAGCTTCAGTATTTTTATATTTGTTGAATTTCCTCAAACTATTTATTTGATATAAATATAGACAGTCACTGCCTGAAGTGATTTTTAAATTTATTTTTCTTTTGTGTTATTTTGTTTTTTTCAAAGTTTCCATTTGATTAAAAATCATTGTATTTCCTTGAGATGAGAGGTTTGTTTTTTTGATTTGGAAGATACTACCAACATTGGCATTGGAACATAACTCACGAAAGAGAAATAAATATGATAAGGAGAAAAGAAGCACTGGCTTCTGAAAAATTTAATGTGTGTGCCAGTGTGCCATGGACATCCATTAAAAAAAAGAAAAACCATGAAAAATGTCAGACACTTTTCCTCAACCTGATTATCTTATCACATGTCGGTATACAGATATATTTATATTTGTATGTATGATGGCTTCACCAAAAGCAGTGTGGTGACATATATGCCTAGACATTATTTGGGTTGTCTTTACCCTATCACCTTTAATAGGAGTTTTAACACAGATTATACCCTGTCATTCTTTAATGGAGGTTCCACCTCTCCATCAGTCTCCTAGCTGATGACAGGCAGGATTCAGGGATACCACAAACCTAGCCTAAGTACCTCACTTAAACACATGAAGTTTGGGGAGTTGGTTAACATCCTTAGCTGCTTATACTATTTCATACAATACCAGACAGTTGCATTAATCCAATCATGGAGCAAAATATCTAGTTGGAGAGGTAGCAAAGGTAGCTAGGTAGCTAGGTAGCACAGCATAGCTAGGTAGCCATTACACTCCAGAGAGGTATTACACTCCTGGTCGTAAGATCATCCACCAAGATTGTAAAAGAAACATATTTCAGTGATTGCTTCCACCAGACTCAGCATCAGACTAGGAAGCCACTGGATCCTATGTGTAGGGATCCAGCTATCTTCGGAATCCATCCTTCACTTAGAGACATTTTTTAGACAAATTGATCCTGGACAATGTAACCCAAAACCTTCTAAAATTCAGTTAGTGTGTGGTGTATGTTCTGTAAAGCAGTATTCTCATCTGTGTCATGACTAGAGAAGAAGTTTCTTCATTCTTATTGTTAAATAAATACATTGGAAAAGGCAGCTTGGATATACTTACCTTAGTGATATGATTTCAAATTCACCCTTTAGCTGTCTCTGGGTCCTAATTTTAGGTGATGGAAGTTTGCTTAAGTTAAAACTCAAAAATAAGGAGCTGGTTTGGTTTATACAGATTTTTTTTTTTTTTTTTTTTTTAAGAAAACGTCTGAACAGATATCTGGCTGAAAAAAATCCTAGGCTTCCTCACATGAAAGTAAATGAAAATGTATGAGATAATTTAAGTAACTTGATATTCTTTTAACAACTTTCCCAGTAAATTCTGCCACTTTTTAACTTTATATTTGGGTTTATTTTTCTGTCTCATCTTATCTAGGTTACTACCCTGACGTATGATTAGTTATTCTCATTTCTGTGAGATTTTTCACATTGTGAAATTAAAGAATCAGGATATTAGAAATAAGTCATCAGGATGTTTCAGCTTTTCTAACTGTACATGGAGTAGATTTACCTGAGCTTATACAGCATAAGTGGGTAACTGAAGGATCAGTCTGTCCAAAAATATCTGTGGTCATTAGAAGTCAAAACATAGGAGAGAAAATCTATTTCAAAAAAGAGACTATGCAAGTATGAGCTTCATCATAACCAAAACCCCTCCATACAATAAATATCCCACAGATGATAAAAGGTATGGAGCTATCAGCAAATGAGCTCATGTACACTACATTTTCTATCTTATATGCCTGTATTAACTTCCACTCTTCCCCTGTTTTAGGGAATACCACACTCAAGGATGAATCCAAACATCTTTGTAATTTTGCCAGGGCAGAGAGAGTACTGATTCATAATTTCTGAAACAGAGATAGCAGGAAACAAAATATATAAGAATTCCAGCAAGTATTTTTGTTTGATTTGTGGGTTTGTTTTGAAAAATGGAAATCTGTGAGCAAATAAGGTCATCAAGGTCTGAATAGTTCCTATTCTCAGTCACACCACTTGCAGCTTCTCACACAGCTGCATTTTATTTACACGCACACACAAATATGTTGTATTATTCTTTCATTTTGTCATACAGATCTAATGTGCATTGATAGCAGAGAACTCAATTCTTGCACACAAAGCATGTGAAGTGATAGACTGATTTTTCTTACTTCTCAGTGAGATTTTTCTCCCAAGAATGGATGCAGTGTTTGGAGGGGGTTTATAAGTGTTTATAAGCAGAGATATATACATTAACATCTTAAAATATTAGCACTTTTATTTTTTCTTATATTCCCAGGAAGTTACATCTTCCTGCTTGCCTCTGCCCTACCAACTCATTTAATTTTCAGACCCATCTGATCTGGTCCATGTGGGAATCACCAGAGACATCACTGCAGCTTCTCAACCTCTTGGGAATCTGCTTGCTTCTTTTTCTTATGCTAGTTCACTTTGTCCTCCAAGTAAGAATTCAAATGTCAATCATTTTTTGTTCAATTTCATGGGGTAGAATCACAAAAATGGCAACCAATCCAATTGCAAATTACTTGATGAATCTTCTTTGAAGAGTTGCCAATAATGCTAATCATCAAATGGTTGAATTCAGCTCTGTAGAAATGCATTTGTGAAGAACAGCAATCTCTGTGACTTTGACAAAGGAACTGCTGACTTGCTTCACTGTTTGTCTTTTGATGTGAAAGAGCAAATCGATTTATAGAGCTTTTGCTTGCAGATGTAGGATATGATTAGTATGCAGAAAGACCTTTCTACAGTGTCATTTGTTTATTTAGCTGTCTCTGCACTCAACCCTGATTGTGTATACTTAATTAATGTATACAAAGCTAAAAGAAATAAAATCCTGGAACCATGATCATAGAATACTGTACTACATGTCATTCGTCACTGTGAAAATGCTATTTATATTTTATTGGCTACAAGGAAGGGAAATGCATACATTTAAAAAACTGTTTCAAAAAGTCCTTATGTTTGCCAAAACCAGCCAGTTATATTTACACCAAAAAAGTGCCAATGAAAGCTGCTCAATTTAAGTAGGAGGATCTTTTTTCCCAGCGTTTAAATTTTTATTCCAAGCAGTTGTTGAGTCTTTATAAAAAGGTACCTCTGATATCTTCCTGAGGTCAAAGTACTCTGTAAAACATCCTAAGAGACCTGAATCATCCTGTTCTTCAAGGCCTTCTGGTTCTGTTGTTTGGAAATTTTAGCTGAGAAAGAGTTTAAAGAGGAAAGGAGAGACACTAGAGACCTTCATGTCAATAATGAATGATCAATAGAAGTCACACACTAGAAAATTGACATTCAGTCAGCAATTCTGTGTTATTCATGCGCATTTTACATTGTCTGTTCAGGTTTGTTGTAGGGAAAGTAGACACAGAGAGGCAGAAAAATTTAGAAATCACCAAAATACCAAATAATGGAATCCAGAGTGACATCTAGTGACATCCTTTATAAGAAGCATGAACATTTAATAACTGGAATATACTGATTTTACTAGTCACATTAATTACAGCTTTCCAGAGAAATTACTTAAAAAATGTTACAGAAGTTTCTTAAAAATGCATTCCATAAGCACACGAGACCATTCACAATTCAAATTATTAAAATGTTTGCTTTTGTCTGTTGTAAGCAGCAATTCAAGCAGAAACAAATTTTTTGCAGAAACATTTTAGAAGTTTATAAATACTTATGCAATAACTAGTTTGTCAGTATGGATTCACCTTATAAATAACTTCAAGAACTCATCTGCAAGACCTTAACTCTTATGTTCTTCAGCCATGGGCACTGACTCAAAACCATCAGCTAATTAATCTATTCATGCCTCTGTACCATATTTTTCAATATGGCAGAGTATTATCTACATGAATAGTTTGTGTTTGACCTTCTGTTTTAAACTTTTCCATGGTATTAACTGCAGAATTCTGGTCACTGAAAGTGCTGGGAGGAAGGAGATTTCTATTGGAAAGTTGAAATCCTGAATACCCTGTTCTCTGCTCTGTCCATCAAATACTGACACAAATTATAATGTCCTTAATTTCTATGGCACAAATAAGCAAGAGCATTTAATGTTATTAAAAGAATGAGATTGATTGGCAAAGGTTGTGGAATAGTGAAATACTGCAAGGAATCATATAGAATTCTCCAGGAATATCTCTGAAATTATATAGTAATACCTTTGAAGTCACTTGCAAATTATGTTAATGATACTACACTACACTTCTGTAAATAAGAAAGTAAAGGAACTACTCCATAGGGCGAAAATAAATTTGTGGGTTGTAATGGATGAATGTAGCAGTTACTTTAATCAAATTTGCTACTTTAAATCATATCTTTGTTCATTTGTCAACTTCAATGTATAAGAAATGTTTCTCATTTTCATATTTTCACTAAAATCATTGCCGCACAGAGAGGAGGCGAGAGAAAACATATCACATATTAGACTGATTAAGCTTCCATGTCAGTAACTTTAAATCAACAAATCAATTAATGTGAGAGAGGGGAGAAAAAGAACATTTAACATATTTGGATAAAATAAGTCTATATTTGTCTCTGAGGCTACCTTTGTGGACAAGGAGCTAGGGTAAATTATCTTACAAGTATATTGCATTTATCACATAATAGTCATATGATGGAGACATCCTAGATTTTAAAATTAGTTGATTGTATAGACACCTCCATCACCATAGGCACTAGATTTCTTTCTGTGTTTTGTTATGGGTTTCTCTTTCTTGGCCTACATACTTGGCTTTTAAAACTTCCTTTTGAAGACAATTGCCACTTTAGTTAGATGTTCATCACAATTTCTCTTATTCACTTGACAATCTAGAAGATGCAAATACACCTCTAGGCTGAATTTTTCTATAAATGCTCAATTTTATGAATAACAAGCCTCAGACAATAATTTCAAAGAAGGAAATACAAAGTGATAGTTTTAATTTCACTGTACAGTCTCTTTCTCTTCTTCATTTTTAAAAAAATCAGGTTAACTGAGAGTATCAAAGTCTTTGGTGTTCTCTCCCTTCTCTCCCTCAAGCTACCACACCTATGCTATTCTAGAGCAATGTAGAATATGATGTACTGGCCAGGTAAGCTGAATTCAGCTGTTTTGTTTCATTGACATCCTCTTTGCTCCTTTTCCATTTCTGTCATCTCAGCTGCACTTCATTACTTAAGGGCAATTCTGCCAGTTTTGTCCCACGTAGTTGGTCTCCTCCTTTTGCTCTGATTGGTGGTCGTATAAAACAAGGTATTTCTATCACAAAACAAAACTGACAGATGCAACACAAAATTTGAGCTCTCATATGCATATGATAGCAGTCACAGTGACAACTGGATTGTCCCATGAAATCTGAGACCCTCAGAAGGTGATCCTTTAATTAAATAGAGTTAATTCAAATATGTCATGCCTTGCACTTTCTCTGAAGCTGCTGGTGCATTATTTTCCTAAGAATGATGACCTAATTAAATAGATTTTGGCATAGACTCACAAAATCTGCACTTATTTCATTCACTCAGGAAAGAGCATAATTCTTTCATAACTGCAGGAGAAAAACTGTTTCTTAATACCTCTTCAGAACATAATGAACATTAACCAGGAAATACCTGTTTAATATATAAAACAGCTCAATGTACCTTTATTATTTTTTAGATGTTGAAAAGGTGTAGACAAAGACAAGGATTTATAATGGTTTGGGTGCCTAATGGCCCTAGGCTTGTTTGAAAAACCCCAGCCAGAATAGGGATGTGCTCAGCATGTTTGCACAACAGTCTGATGGAATCACTTCTTATATTTTAATCATAGTCTTCAGATTAGTGACTGGCACAAGAGTCTCTAGATTTCCTGGACTGGTTTTCTATTTCTCATTTCAGTATCATTACTATTAATGTTCTGTTAATTTTCCTTATTTTCATTAACGTTGATAATCTCTCTCTGATCTCAGAAGTTTTTATGTCTTGATTCATTCTTCACCCACAATGCTATAAAACTTTCAAGAAAAGCTTGATTAACTAATTGTATGAGAGAAAGGGGAACCACAGTTTCTTTCTCTGACCCCAATTTTAACCAAAGTGGTTGCTGCTTTCCTTCCGTTTTAAGAGTATATGTGTGTGCGTGCATGCATGTTAAACTTCTTGTGAGAATTGTCTACAAAATTGGTCTCCTACCCAACTGAGGTGGAAAAATGTCATGTCTGAGACTGCTGAAAAACATTGGGGAAAAAATGTGGAAAAAAAAAAAACAAAATCTCCCAACTTCACATATTTGCAAAAGCAGAAGACTGTTTTAAGCATTGGTCTCTAGAAACAAACTTATTCTACCTTGCCCCTTTGATATCTCTCATTTGATTCTTCCTCAGGCCTTTTAACAAAAGGACAGGGATAGCCTTTAGATAGACTAGTGCCCATTTTGAACCGTTGTCCAAATTATCAAACACTGGATACAAACAGACAATTTAATTACAAGTATCTTTCTTTTTGCATACACTGAGCACAAATTTAAAAGAAACAAACATGCAAACAAAAGCATTAGGGGAGCATACAGGTCAGGGTTCTAGCCCCAACTATGTTTAAATTGTGGAGGAGAGAGAGTGATGGACACTTTACTATTCCAGTGAAAAAGATCATGTAAGTCACAAATCACTTCTACTGCTGCTCTTCCAGATCTGCAAAGGCAGAAGTTGATCCATAACCAGAGATTTGCAGAACATCTTCCGTCTTTTACCTTGCTTTCAGAGCTGATAAGTTTGAAAATCAAATTAGAAAACTTCTGTCTAAACCTGCTATTAATACTCACAATACCAGTGTTTAACTTCAATCAAAATAAATACTAGACTTAATATAATGAAATTAAATACAATCTTAAAAAATCTGTAAATAAGCCTATGTTGTAAAACATAACAGAACAAAAAGAATGCTGCAGTTTATAAATGCACTGCTGTAAAAGCAGTGCATCTGATTGCAAGGCTAGGCTCAGCTCCTTCATTTCTAGTGCCCTCTAAGCACCTGAGTATGGTGCTTTGGAAGCTGCCTTTGGGAGATGTAATGACTGTACTGTGGGAAGCAAGTGTGGCAGCATTTATAACCCCTTGAGGAGTTGCTTTCGTACTCTCCCTGACAGCTGTAAAAGAACACTTCCTCTGATAGGACATCTTTGGGACATCTTCAGTTCAGATGGTGTTTCATATAACAAAACGGAGATTTTGGGGGTTCTGAAAAGAAAAGGAGAGACTTTAGAAAGAAGCTGTATTAGATAGGAAATAAAACTACACAGCTTCTAATTTTACTTCTCATATCAGGGTTAGATACACCCAATAATCTGCATGCAAGAGTTTCAGTAGTTGATTTTCTCCCAAAGGCACTTGGATCTTGGCAATAACCTTTTCTCCAACACAGGTTTGGCTCAACCTTCTCATCCTTGACTAAAAAAGAATTGATATTTTCTCTGCATACGCAGTGCTTATTTTTTTCAAAAGCAAGATTAAGAAAAAGTAGAACAATACAAAAATACATGTCAGAGCATTTCTGCCAACTAGATAAATGCTTCCTTGGAATAACTGGACTTCTGACATTCATATGGAGAGACTGGATAAAATTTGACTCCTTGCATGCCCATGAGAAGAATAGTTTTTAATGCAATATCTGATGATCTTGCTAATGGTCCATTTCACCATTTTATTGTACAAATGATAAAATGACATAGCACTGTGTGTGTGGAAGACAAGCCATGTGGATTCTAAATTCTGAATATTTTTATATAGAAAGATTGACAGAATAACTGACTCTTATAGGACACTTTCAAAGGAATAGAATTCCCAGTAAATAATTTTTCTTTTAAAGATGCTAAACACAAACAACTGTAATACAGGAAAAAAACACTTTAAAAATCAATTTTTTCTTTTTACCTGTCCTATAAAAGTAATTACGTGTGGGGGATTTTAAGGGGAGGTATTATTAAAATATATCTGAAAACATCTCAAGTACTCCCACGGATGCCACAGGATATTCTATGCCTCAAATGTGAGATAGGAATGATGACTTCAGAAAAAGCATTGTGTAGTGTAATGGTGCCCTCATTCCTTAGCCTCTATTATAATTAATTTCTACTTCTAAATGTATATAATCACATTTTAAGATGTTTCTTAGAAGAAGCCTTGTGTAATTGCTATGATCCTGCTTAATAATGAATGCCTTGAGAAACAAAACAACAGATCCAAATAAAACATTCCCCCTTAAAGTGTAAGTCAAAGGCTATCCACTTGGAAGAGTGAAAAATAATCAGATTTTGCATTCCATCCTTTCAACAATACAACTGCACTTTCAAATATGCTTTGTTGTTTTCTTTTAATTCACAAAAATTAATCTTATAGATGTAGATGCCAGATTTGCATTAATTAAAACTCCACTGTAGAAGCCAGGCTTAATTGCAATCAAATTTGCTTAATTATGCATGGCGAGAGATTCCCAATTGAGAAAGGTTTTAGTAAGGATTTTTGTTTTTTATACTGACAAAATAAATTGAAATTGTCATTTTTTGTGTTTTATGTAACACTTGTAAATAATTTGTGGAGCACCTTAAGTCTTCTATGTAAAGCAATGTTATTGCTTAAGTAATTATAACAATCTGCATTTTTCATTGTTAATTGTGGGTGTCAGCCTCATTAATTTTCATTTACAGCCTGTAATGAAATTAAGAAAATTTTGTGCTGATCTGCTGAAACTTGTCTTATAGAAAGTTGCTTAATAAAACTGAAGTTCAGAAAAGTAAGGAATTTTTTCATACATTGTCAAGACAAGTAAAACGTTCATTTTCTCACAAGTTTTGCTTCTAATTTTAAATCAATATGTAGTAAAGCAATTTGAGTCAGAAAGTTTGAGAAAGTTCAATCTGCAAATTTTTCACTTCAAAGAGTAATTACATAGAATGTACACATAATATGTAGTTTTATTTATAACAGATATGTCACCACACTGAAAAAATTTGTTGTAACTTTATTCTATTGTTCATTTCACAGGACCAATTTCTTTTCCTTTGCAAGACCATTGGGGTTTTTCTCTGCACATTTCTGAGATTTCCATAAACCATAATATTCCTAAAATGAAGCGTAACAGCATAGTCAAAAGCCTGTGCTCACATTGTCTATGGACCCTTTACTTCGAGTTTGTTTTTAATATATTCAGTCTTCTGCTTTTCAAACTTCAGCTCTTCAAAACTCTATACTCCTGTTCCTCTGTTCTGCTGAGCTTGCATCAGCCCCAGCCATGCAAGAAAACACAAAGATATGGCTTAATTACTCTGCAACTTTATTAATTTAATTTATCTGGGGACTATCCAGCAGCAATTTCTATAATACAGGTAATAAATTTTTCATTAATTATTTTCACTTGTAGGAGGACTGCCATTAGCTTTCATTCCCTCTGGTAGCAGGTCCTCAGGCCTCTATGTATGATCCACCACCATCTTTAAATGATGGATAGGAAGGACAACTTTTCATCTTGCCACACTACACTTCAAGAGTACTACTTCTAGTACCCATCTCCTTTTGAGAAGATTTTTGGGTTTTGCCCTTTTCTAATGATGGTCTTGCAAGGAGGCAGATTCTCTATGGCAGTGTGAGTATCTGAGATGGATTTTACTTTCTTGCAGAGGCAGATGACAGGAGCAGTTGGGCTAGGCAGTCTGAGTTATATCTCCTTCACAGATTAACAAGATGGGTTAGTTGACCTGAGCTCCACTGACCTGCCAAGACATCCTCAGAGCTTTCTTCCAGCTGAATGATTGACTCCCAAAACCTTTGAAAGAAGGCAGTGATTGAAAGAGTTAGAACTCTTTTGCCTAGGTAATCTGCTAAAACAAGCAAGGATCTAATTTTCTTGCTGTGGATGTCACGTCAGAAGCTCCACTTTGCTCATTTTCATATTCTCATTTTAATATTCATGCTATTTCATTTTTTTTAATTTTCACTGGAAACTCTCATGTTTACTGGATTTACTTGTCTTGCTTCCTTAATTGGTGTTGAGAGGCATTTATTGTTATGATTCTGCACACACTTGCACAATCATATGATACCATGAAATTAAATGCAAAAAATTTGAAGGAACAGAAATGACAATGGGCAAGTTGTGGGGAAAGATTATTATTTTTCTAGTATACAAAGACAATTCTCAAATATCTAGCATATAATAAATGCATAAAAGCATAAAATTTATAATATACAATATTACTTATGTATAAGGTATAAAATATATTAAATATAAACTTTTTATATATACTTGCCTTTAATAATTTCAGTTTGAACAAGTGGAAGATAGCAGGGTACAGGTAGAGATAATAAACCCATGACTGTGAAGATGTTCTTTGTTCTGAGCTTTATTCTGCTCTTTGCTGTTACTTTTCCTATACATAGATTTCTACCTTTACTAAGCATGAAAATGGAAAGTATAGTCTTGTAAAACAGAACATACTGCATGATCTAGCATATGCTTGACCCACCACAAGAGTATAGGTGGGATATAAAATCCCTGAGACCTATAACTATTTTAATATATCACAGATCAAATATTTTAAAATTTCTGACGTGATACTTCCCTACAAAAAATAGGGATGGGGGGAGGGGGCAGTAGGCTGTTTTGCTCTTTGATTTTTTTTTCATGAGCCTGTAATAAAACCATTTTCAATGTGCTTTTCTATATGACCTAAAAATATATAGCAAAGTCTTCCCAAGATTTGCCAGAGATGATAGATGAAGTCCAAAGCAGATTACCACTCCTGTGTTTGAACTAAGAGTTGGTGGCCATAATGGATGATGGTCTTTTAGTGTGCAATAAAACTGAGAACGTGTGTTATAAAAATGTACAGAATTAAATCCAAGCAATAATAATATAGGCTTTTAATATCCAGCACCTAAGCAGATTTTCCATTTTAAATGGATGGCAACTGCTACTTATGAACTTCAGTGGTCTACTGAATTTTGACATTGCTTCTGAGGGCTGTGTACAGAGCCATGTCAATAGGAAGTGAGTTCCAAACTATATGCAACTATATTTTTCAGTGCCACTTATGACTTTTTGTATAATCTTCTGACAACAAATGTTACTTCTGAGAACAAGAATAACAGTGAAGTACAAAATAAACTGTGTTCTTTAAAAGGCTGAAAAATACTACATGTTGTAAGGATATCTGAAGATCTGTCTTCTGATCACGAATGTCACCTGCCATTCCCAGTGTTCTAGTGAGCTGCCAAAATGTAAAGATGAGGTTTTTCTGATAGGAAAGGTATAGTAATAACAGTAAAAACAAAGCACATTTTGTAAATGATGGGTCATTTAATATGGTATAGCATATTGTCCTGGTTTGGACATATTTAGGGAGAAACAGTTCCCACCAGTCCCTCCCCTACCGGGTTCAGGAAGAAATTTCTCAGAAGACAGTGAAAAAAACCTGTTTATTCACACACTATGCATGAAGACACAGCAAAGGAAAAAACCCCAAATTAATAATGTCAGATAATAAACCCCTTCTCAGGGGGAAGCTTTAGCAAAATTCCCAGAGTCTCAAAGCTGGGGTCACAGTGCAGGCCTCACCAGGCCTCCCTGGGCCTGGGGGTGTTGTGTGTCATCTCGGTGATCAGCACTCCAGTCCCAGGTTACAATACAGGTCCAAGGAAAAGGAAAAAAAAAAAAGGGGGAAAAGGGGGGAGGAGAAAACCAGAGGTCCCAAGAAAAAAAAAAAAGAGCTGGCCAAAAAAATGGAAAAAACCCCTGTCTGTCTCCCTGCCATGGCAAGGAGCCCGCTGGAGCTGGGAAAAATAAGGAATCCAGGGGAGTAACCTTGTTCTTAAACAGTCCACTGAGAGGAAAATCTTCCATTCCCTTTTGTGTAGAAACATCACCCTGTCCTGTAAGTTCTGTGCACACAGCTGATGATGGGAACATAATATCGGGGAAATTATACAGTCACCCCAGGACACACATAATATTAAGTTTTAAAACCAGTGTGGGTACAGGGTCAGGGGGCAACCAGGATGGTCACTAGCAGCTGCTGGGCTGGTTGTACTGAGTCCTCCCTTGGGCACCACCTCAGCCTTCCATTTCTGCCATCCTCCCAGTGACAGCAGTGCTTTTTTAGGGGGCTCAGTCTGTAATGTTTTTTTCTTCTTTGTGGCTTTCCATCTTATCACTGCCCTTTCTGCATTGTCCTCCATCCCTCCATTTCGGTGAGCAAGACCAGAACAGGTTCAGCTGCTCATTTCTGACACAGCCAAATTCCATTTTGCCTTCCTGCCTATGACAAATCTTGTCAGCTCTGCATGGACAGGATATATTCAATCTCTTACAAAACTGATGATTTCTAATCTTTTCAAGTACATCTGAACACTTACCTAATAATTTTAGAATGTTCTATTGAGGTACACATGCATAACAAATTACTATGTGGTATTTGTGAAACCCTGTGTATAAAGTTCTCCTTACATTTTAGCAGCTACTGGTATGGGGAAAACACACATACTTTGCTAATTATAGAATCACAGAATGGTTTCAGTTGGAAAGGACCTTAAAAATCATCTTGTTCTAATGTTTATTCCGTGGGCAGGGATAACTTTCCCTAGACCAGGTTGTTCAGGACCCTGTCCAACCTGGTCTTGAACACTTCCAACCACAGCTTATCTGGGCAAGCTGTGCCAGGTTTTTGTTGTGACATTTTCATGTATCCTGTATGAGCCAGCATAGCAGAGTACCAGTTTGTCTTGTCAACAAATTTCATAACAGTTCAGCTAAAATCATATTTTACTGTTCTTTTTCTTTCTATTCTCAGGGCAGGAGCACATTAATGACTGTAATAAGTGAATGAATAACAGAAAAAAATAAGAGAAAAAGAAAATGAAAGAGAAAGAAAACTAAACCCAAAGAAATTAAACAGAAGTAAAAAAAAATCTTGTTTGGAAAGGAAGGACTTTGCCATTCTTATTTAATTATCAGTGGATACACAGGATGGAGTAAAAAGCTCTATTTCAAAACTGTGACTTAATGACATATTGATGTGTAATACTTTGCCTGAAGACCCAGACAACATCGTTAAGAGAGAGACAAGTAAATTGTAGGTAAGAAATAAAAATAAATGTTTCCACACCTCTGACATAACTGTAAAAGTTAAAAGGCTGCTGATAAATTTGAGACAAATGACTATTGTTCTGGCAAAATAAAGAAACTTAACTGATTTTTGGATAACAATATTGCCAGCTCTTGCAATTTTATTATTAGCCTCATGATATTTGACGCTTCTCTTACAGACCTAGCTCCTGGATTTATACTAATTAGGAGGCTATTAACTTCCATTAAAAATCATGTTTCCAGTCCTGATATCTAAGCAAAAAAAAAAACCCCAACAATTTCCTAAAACTGTGAAAGATAGAAGTCAAACAAGGAGAACCCCAAACAGGTAGTAAAAAAGCCCACAAACCCACCCAAACCTATAAATTCTGGAAGTCTTACTCATGATTTCTCAGTATTTGGCAACACTATATTAACTATAATTAAGTTACAGATTTATTAGGTATTTAAAAGGCAAAAGCTGATAAGAAGCTTCTGCAATGAAAAAGCAGAACATGCTGAAAATCAGCCAAAAGAAGGTGAAATTAAAAAACACTTCAGTTTGAGATGAAAACTTTTACGTTTTAGTTGCTTCCAACAAACAATTCAGCATAGTTTTTCATTAGAAAAAAACTGACTAATTTTAAAAACTAGTTTTCAAACCCTGACTTGTTCCACTGGCAACAAACCCAATCTACTATCATAATTTTCCCCTCTTATGGATCTGTAAATATTGCTGACTTCCTGTTCAGCAGTATTTTAATCTTCTCAGACTCCAGTAATATGATATTGTTTAGGCGACATAAGATCATACTGGTAGCAAGATGACTTGAGTAGACAGGTCTATTTTTTTTCTGTTAGTTCCACAGTTTTTAGGAAAAGTGTGTCACTTAGGAATCACACTGAGCTAGTAAAATCAAAATACAATCATTTACCTTGATCTCAAACATTCCCCAGTAAAAGACAACCTCTGAAATACTGGTCTGTATCAACCAACTCTGCTTTCCTGCAACACAGTCCATCCCATTAGGGGGGTGGGCTCATGAATGATTATTCAAATGCTTGGCAGGCTATGAAGAATTCCATCCACATTGTTCAGACAAAGGAATACAACCCCTGGAGGCAGGCTATCTTAAGTCCAATGATAAATTAATTAAATATGGTCTCAATAGTGTGTCATTTCCAAGAAAAAGCAACAATGGCCAGGTGCATTTTTAAACTGGAAAAACCCAAGGAGATTCCTAGATTCCTCTCTGTCAAATGGATTTTTTTTTAAATGTTACTGCCTCTCCTGTAATTTGAGGGAAAATAATTTCTGTCTGTGTTGAAATTTGTCATTTATATTGACCTTATCCTGCTTTACCACCATCTGAGTGTCCAGATCTTAATTACCAGGGCAGTACTCCAGGATTCACTGAGTACAACCACTTTTGCTGTAGTGACACCACAGTTGTTCCTCAACTCCTGACTTGTTGGATGTGATGGGCACAGTGTAAGTCCTTCAGGTCTATTTGTCTCCCAGTGCCTGAAAGCCCTATCAGATTTGAACCTGGCAAATATAATTCCAGGAAGAGAAACTCCAGCATAACCAAAAATATCATTGTCAAATTTTGACAACCTAGTCAGAATTCCAGTTCCACAGTCTGTTGCAGTAATGCTGAGTATTGCTGACAAGAAGCCTCAAATCCCAAATATGAATCATATATCCTGTATAAAACAGTCTGTATATTCTGTCTGCATCTGTAACACTCAGCTCCAGTACAACAGTGTCTAGAGAAGTCAAAACAACTTCTGGATGAACTTTGACTTCTTGTCCCAGTAGGTCCTGCATCCTGGTCTGGCCTCACACTGTTGCAGGTGAAGTGGGAGCTTCAGACAAAGCTTCTAGAGAAGCCCTGTTACTGAGCTACAAGGACGCCTTTTCATCCTAAACTTCTCAGAGACGAGTCTAGGTGTGGCTGGATCCAATCTTAACCTCAGACTTTGTCAGTGATTTAAGTAACTTTGTCCCACAGGATCTAAAGATGGCAAATCAGATATACTTACATAAAATGAATTCTTTGTTATGGCAAATGATTCAAAAAATCTTAATCAGAATTATTTACTACACAATATAAAAGCTAAACCTACAAGTAGTGTATAGTATAGGATAAGATATGATAATGTGTTATATCAAAGCAATTATATTAAAGCTAGGAAAATGAAATTATTAAGTTGAGATTAATGTAACTCACAACACCAATGCTCATGGGCAGATCTCTCTCTCAGGAGTATCCTTGGTGGGCATCCCCTTACCCGAGGTAGGAAACTTCATACACACACTCCAAAAAGGAATATGTTAGAGGAACCCAACCATATGAGAGGGTGGATTGGACTTTTACAGTGTAAAGTGATTGATTGCCAGTCATTTGTCTCCACATCAGCTTAGCAGCTTATCTGCCAAATCTGTGCCTCACTTTCAGGATGTTGATTCAGGGTTAGATTCTAGACTGGTTTTAGCATAATTCAACATGAAAACCAGCACATGGGGCCCTTTTCAATTCACCACTAATAGATTTGCAAATAGGACATTGGCTGAGTTGTTTTACCACGTTCCAGGGCAGGGCACCCAGGGCAAGGCATCCTGCTACACACTGTAGCAGTGATTTAAGATCTAATTCTCCCTGAGCTTTTCACCAGGTATCATTTGCCTGCAGTGCCTTGTCTACATGTACATATTTCTGTGGGCAGACCTGCACCTCAGAGGTCCTTTTCATCTTTCTAGGAGAGGACAATATTTTCATACTTCTGCTGGCCATGCACAGTCCTTAATTCTGTGCCATTCCGTCCCAAACTCTCCCTGATCTCTACATTCAGGAACAAGAAGAAAGGAAGGACTGCATTTCCATGTTCCCTCTTAGGAGAGACAGACCATCTTTTTGGAATCATGAAAACCTTACCCACGAGTTTCTCATTTGACCTATCTGCAAATACACTCTTTGGGTATTGCTGCTCAGTCCTAGTGGCTGTCCTGGATCTAGAGTCAAACAGCTTTCCTAGAGGAGAACAAACCATCATAAGCTCTCCTGTTTCTTTCTCCCTTTCATCAGCATTCTCCTGACCAAGGGCCCACCATGAGAAAGGCTAAGGTGACCCACCTATAACCTATTTTGTTCTTCCTCTCACACAGGAAGAAGAGCCTGAGCACACAGTGGCAACTTTGGAAGGGATAAAGTCCTAAAACTGACAGGAAAAGGAGATTTCTTGAGTCCTCCGACATAATTTTTAAAAAGCAAGGTTTTCAGAATCATTATTTCCATTGGTTTCTTGGTATGTAGTACTAAAGAAGTGAGAATAATGAGTGCAACAATTGGTTATCTAAGAGTTTATGTATGTATTTCAGCACAACTGAAGAAAATATGATAAAGCTCCTCTTTCAGAAGCTATTTTATTAAATAAATGAACTTGTTCTGGAACTGAATCTTCACAGAAAGTTTTGGAGCAATTTTTCGAATTGTCTGACTGAGTAGCTTAATAGCAAATTACACTATACCCTTACCAATCACCACACTTCCTGAGAACTGGAAAGTCATTAGCATGATTTTGTTTTGTTTTTTTTTAATGATTTAGGGGATGTGTTGAGAGTTACAGTTTGTTACAATAACTGAAAATCAAATAGACAAAAAGTAGTGCAACATTTAGGGAATCATAATATATATGGCAAGGGAAAACCAACAACCTTTCTGTAACTGAGAATTTTGCTTCTTTAATGTGTTAGAAGGTTCTGAAAATATTAATAAGGCAGTAGATGAACATGACCCAATGGACATAATTTACTTGGATTTCAAAAAGCTTTAGAGAAGGTCCCTCATAAAAGAATATTAAAGATAATAAATAACAATGAAGTAAGGGGCAAAGGCTTGTCATGGATTAAAAAGTGATTAAATGATAGGAAATAAATAGTTATAACCTCAAAGAAGAGATATATTAATAATGGAGTGTCTCGGGGGTCAGTACTCAAGTTGCTTAATATATTTTTTAAATAATTTGAAGTAAGTAGCAGAGTTTGCTGATGACTCTACTATTGAACAAGTAGCCACTTCCATGACATCCTACTCATTATGGTAGTCTAAAAGTCCACCAGTACTGCTCTGAAAATCACTGACAACAGGAATCCCAGTGAATACCAGTAAGGAATGAATTTCTCTGTGTGTCAGTTGTTTATCTCTCTCTCAAGACAGACACAGTAAATGGTTACATTCTGGGAAACCTAAGGTGGGAACTGAGACAGAGGAGAGCGTACACTTAGCCTTCCGTGTAAAATGTTTTCCTAGATGTCTTGATTTGAAAGACAGGTGTCTACCAAGGAAGGCAGGAGCCCCCCTTGGAATGGAAAATGCAACCCCTTTCTCTCAGAATTATAAATTTGAAATTAAGGGGCTTTCAGGCAAAGATATGAGGAACAGGAGTAACAGTTCTTTTGCTAATATATATATAAAACAAAGCAATGATACAAAACCACTGGTTTAGCCTGACAGAGTCAGGGATATGACCTGACACCCTACTGGGCAGGGTTGTGGTAGCAGTCCAATTGGGTGGTAGCTGCAGTTCTCTTTGAAGTGGTCCTGTTGGAGTGGTGACCTTGTAGAAAAGGTCAGGTACTTGTCAGAGAGTCCAGTGGTGGCTGTGTAGCTCTTGTCCTCTGGGGTCCCAGTAGGTAAGGCTATCTCTGTTGTTCCAAACTCCAGGTTGTATTCACATGGGAATGCTTGGGTCCTCCGCCTGGGCGGAGCATCTCACAAGGGGAAGTAGAGGTAAGGTAGACCAAGTGCAAGTTATCTGTGTTGATGGGCCCATTAAGACCAGGTGCAAGTTTTTGATGGGCCCATTGCTGGACAGAGTAGACGCTTCTTAGAAGATGTTATCAACACTAAGTCTTTGAAGATAAGAGGCATCACCTGCCTCTTATCTAATGCCCAGTTTGCAATTTGGGAGGGTGTAGTCAGCTGTGTGAACTATCTATTGTTAGTGACTCATCAATGAAGATAGTAATACAATACATTCCTTTGGTTAAAACCCAGGACAGTATCCACCCCTTATTCTATTACCATCTACATCATCCCAAATCAATATATACAAGGAAACCCTACAGACACAACCCAGGACACTAGACATGCATTCAGTACATCATCTTCAGTAAAATCAGTAATTTTCCTGCATAATTGAAGAAAACTGAAATCATATCTATAGCATGCAACAACCACATATTAGTTCTTCCAACAGAAACTGTACATTATTCCTTTCTCAAGTTATGGATAGCTTTAAATGGCTATTAGCCATCATGGGTAATCCCATGCAATAGCTTTTCCTTTCAAGATACAAATCAAACAGGAATACTTTTACCAGAGTTAAACATTCTATTTCAGGTTTTCATGGCTCTTCTACTCACCCCCATCAGCAAGGACCAGGCATCCCAAATCTTAGCCCCCAAGTTTTCATATCCCCGGAGAACTGTGCTGCTTCACCCATCTGAGATCTGACTGGAAAAGACGATTCTTGGATCTTCAAAAAAGACAGTCCTACTTTCAGCATCCAGAACAAATTGCCTTATTCATTACTACCTGTAGCCTTCGCTGAGACTAAGAGAGGAGTGCTCAGTTCTAAGGACTGAAATAATTACCTTACTGTATTTTTTTCTAACGATAATTCTTCTTTCCTAAATATAAAGAATCAGACTTTTCATCTAACCATTTCTTATATGTCTCATGTCCCAGAATGGGTTTCTTTCCTAGAGGACACCTTATCTAAAAAAGACAGGTCAGGCTTCATTGCTAGTAATTGTGAAATTACTGACACATTTATCCAAAGTGGAATAAAAAGATTGCGACACAGAAAAGGATAAGCTATATTCCACAGTTTCTTCCTAAAATGTGAAAATTTAACATCAGTCACCCAGAGAAAAACTTCTGGTCAAACACAGAGCCAGCCCTTCATACAAATTACATTCCTTCAGAGCACAGTTTTCTTTACTGACAGGCACAGATATGAAGCTTTACCCACAACTTTGCCTCTTGTTGCTACCTTAGCAGAAAAAAAAGTCCTGATACTGGGTGGCTGATAGAACAAGAGGAGATAATATAGGCAGAACAAAGAAACTGCTGATGTTGAAGTACACGGCTAATTCACAGACCTTTTTAGAGGCCAGTGCAGGCATTTGGACTGAACCAGTTTTTATCTTATGCAGTGAAATATAATGCCAAATAAGCCTCATCATTTAGGACACTGAATGATGGCTACCAAAATTGTAAAGTATTTGTTTCATTTTGTTTAAACTGCAAAATTATCTGATAGTTTTGGGAGATAACCTGAAGTATTTGGCAGTGATTTCATTTGTAAGCAGATCACTAACTTTGAAAGGCCAGCCACTTAATCCATTATATGGTTCTCTATTATTCCAAATATCATGGGAGAAATTCATTCTATGAACAGGTTGAATCAACTTGCAACAACTTAGGTGGTAGTTAAAGCCACTCAACAGGGGACCTGACTTTGGTTTATGTGTTTTACATGTCTGATGAAATGTATACTTTTAAATGCATTAAGTTTAATCAGGCAATTGATTTCTGAATTTGCAAAAAATAAATGAAGTGATCTCCATGTCAGTCTTTATTTCTAATTTTAATAAGACATTAGATAAAAATTCTTGTTCATTGTCAGCTGTTCAAGAACTACAGTATGTTGCAGTATAATCACAAACAAATATAATTACAAATATCAAGGGAAATTTAGGCTATAAGGCAAAATGAAAAAAGAATTTGACTGTGAAAAATTAAATTAATAAAACATTAAAGTACTAAAATGAAACCTATTGCCTCTTATAACTAAATTGTTTGCATAGCTAAAATAAAGAAACAATCTCAGTGTTTGCATTTATGAATGTTACATGGCAATCAGAGCAGATAAAGCAGAGAAACAGTGCAGTTGAAGTTATAGTGTCCTATCCATTTTTCCTACATGTTTGAATACTGAAATTAATTTAATCCCTAACATTTTTATTTAAACCAATGAAATTAGAGATTTATTGCCTTACTTGTAGTTTCTAAGAGACAACACAGCGATAGTTACAAATACAGCCATGATATTCCATGTCATAGCACAGGCTGGGAACTATTTTTATGTAGAAGTCAGTGAGTGCAGAATTAGGCCAATGCTAAAAGCTCATGAAAAATCCTTCCCAGGATGACTTTCTCAATATCAAATAGTAAGTCTGTAGCAGAACTGGGGTTGGAATTGTTCAGATCATCTATATCCAAATTAAGTGCCTTCATCACATGACTTACTGGAGCTTCCTTAAATGAATTCATATATGTTCCCATCAGTTCTTCACCTGTAGACCCAGGAATTCTGGTCAAAAGCAATCTGAGGTAGCTGCACTACTGAGTCATCTCCCTGTCAGCCCTCATCTGCCAAACATGTGCACGAACTGACCTCCATAATTCCTCAAGGAGGGAAACAAATTCAAGTGGAATCCATCCTTAGAAACCAAGGCCATAGAAATCAAGTTCCTTAAAAGACACTAGATCACTTAGGAGGATTTTTTTTTCTTATTAGTGTATTATCAGTCAAATGCACAATTCATTTTCGTGACTGTTTGGTTAATTGTGCAAATTGAATGTAAAAAATACACAAGTGGTAGCTTCAGTGCAAAATCATCTTTCTTAGAAGAAAAAGATTCGCAAAAAGACAAAGCTTCAAGGACATTTTTGTGAAAGTTTGAGAGCCACCCAGACCAGCTGTGACATCTGTACTAATTGAAAAAGCAAACGAGGCCACAAAGGACTGTTCTTTGACCATTTAATCAATTTTCCACTCAATGCATTGTTCATTCTTAGAGACTTTAATGCTAGAATTGATTTTAACAGCCATTACCGAAATACATAAGTCAAAGGTCTCTCAACCTTTTTTAAGTTTGACCAATGGGAATAAAAGATTATGGATATGCGAATAAATCAGTGGCTATGATTCAAATGCCTTACTAAAAAACGCTGTGTGAATCACAGTCTGCCCATGTACCAGTGGTCTCGTGGGCTGATTAGAACACAATGGGAGAAATAGCAAGATGGTGATCTCTGATAATGTCTGGTCTGGACTCTTTAAAATTACCTCCTAAACTTCCAAAGTGGAGAGCTCATATAGCTCACTTCAATACAGAATTATGCAGCCCACTTCAATGCAGAAAGACGTCATTCTTCAAATGTTTGTAAACACATTTGGAAGTTGCATATTTGACTCAAGCAAGCAAAGGGGTTCGGAAGGATGAAAAATAGTAAGATCACTTATTAAGATGATCTTATGCATGGTTAGCTGATATATGCCCTGCAAAACAAAGGAAAAGGAAATATGGAAATATACATTGCAGTTCTACGTTCATCCATAGAGAGGGAAAAGTCAGAAAAATTCACACCTAAATAATTTTTCTCTCAATTTTAGCAACTTCCTTTAAAGAGAAAATCATTCCTAACTTACCATTTGCATGCTACTAGCCAGAGCTAATACAGATTTAAGACAAGGAGGTAAGCTTTAGAGGAAACAAAACACACTAAAGTTAATCTAAATTAAAAACCCCAAACTGATCTTATTTTACTTCTTCTGGAGTTTAGGAAATTTTTGTCTTCAGTGACAAATATCAGAATGTAGAATTTCTATCTCATAGAATAAAAACTTCTGTGGAGAAGAAAAAGTGCATAAGAAAATTCTTTTTCATGGTGCAAATATACAGCAAAAGGCAGCATTGACTGTGGGATGCTACATGTGGGCAGTGACTTCTTTATCATCTCTGTAACATCAGCAATTCCCTCATGTGCTGCCTTCTCCTTCTTCTGTGCTTGGTCCTAATGAAACAGATTTACAGTATGACCTTTGCATACATGCATGATATATTGTGATGACAGCCACTACACTGTGAAATATGATGCTATGATCTTTCAGTTGTTTCCCTTTGGAAGATGAGCCTTACATGATTAGATTGATAAGCATCAATGTATCAGAAATTGTGCCAAAACAGCAGCTACTGGCATGCTATACTGTAGGAACTTTAAGGATATTGACATAGTTCTAGAAAAACAACCTTAAGGACAAGCTGAGCCACAAAAATCAAATAACGTAATTGACAGGTTATTTGATGCAGTTCCTGGTTAAAACTTTCCTGCTTTACTGAGATACACTGACTTACAAAAGACCTTTGACACTCCACTGTAAAGTATATGAATGCTTTAAGACTTTTCATCATTATAGTGCATGACTGAAATTTGTTTATGATGTCAGAAGTTTGTCATGGAGTCCTCAGTACTGTTGTAGTATAAAAGGGCATCCATCATACACATTAAATACCATGTCTACTCTTTAAGGAGATTACCTGTATCTGTGATATGTTGCACTATTGACACACACGACATCCAATTTAGCAATCTATATTTATCTAGAGATTTCCATGCACCATAAAACAGAGCTTTAATTTAGTTTTTCTTCTCGACTGGGAAACAAAGGAAGTGGGAAAAGGGTGCTGATTTTTGCCATCCATATTCAGTGACACTACTGAGTGTTATTCATTTATCTGAATGGTTTTGTTGGTTTAAATCTTGTTTTCATTTATAAAGGTCAAAGCCAGGATGGGCCCAACTAGTATTCTACTATAGCTGTGTAGAAGTAGGTAAAATATCAGTCATTTCCTCAAAAAGCTTTAAGGAGTTAAAACATAGCTGGTGGATGAGACAGAAAAGTAGGTGAAGATAGATAGAGAAAGATGAGTCAAGAGACAGAACAGAATGTGCACCTAGGTATCCTAAGTTCTTTTCACATACCTTAGTGCTCATAAAATTTATCTTTCAGCTCCATCCTGATAAGAGTCTGAGTTAAAGTTTCTGCATTACTTCTAAACTCTGGGTGTATTCCAGGTCTCTATGTGGACTCAGAGTACTAGATGATGTAAACATCAATACTAATTTTGAATGCAGTGTAATACAAATGAACTGTCTTATTTTGCACAGAACAGTTCTTATGACATCTAATATGTTGCAATCTATAAACAAAAGGACAGAATTGTCTTCATGCTTTAATTTCTTGGTGACATGTATAACAGTAAACTTAAAAAAGCTGGGATGCAGGCCTGAGCATAGACACAGATGATGTATCTCATTTGCTTGCTAGGGAACCGCACATCATGGCTTCAGAATGTGGCAAATTCCACTTTTTCATACTGTGCCTGTGCATGGCTTTGAGATTATTGAGGGCCAAGAAGTACTTCAGCATGTTCTTTGGAGGTGACCAGTCTGTTTTGGAAGGTAAAAAAGTTTGACTGTAAAAGTATGGGTTGTGCCAAGCAAGGATTTTTTATTAATACAGATAGAGCTGTAATCATGGAAAGTAATGTTCATCCCATCTCAAATACAATTTTGATTCAGAAAACAGTGATCAAAAGAAAAGGAAAAATATCTGAAAGAATACTAAAAATATTTATATGGATTATCTTGAGGTGGAGGCCCAAATCATTGTTCAAATGAACTGCTAAATGTTGACATGAAAATACACCTAACTATGCAGACACTAAGACGTCTAAAAAGCTCATCTGCTTTTCCATATGTTGTGAATGTCTTGAGGTCTTCATTTAGGCTTCTTTAGAGTGAGTAATTACTCCTTGATTGAGTTTAAACAGTTGGAAGAAAATGCAGCAGGCATTTCCTGGCAAAATCTGAGTACAATTTTTGAATAAACTTCATCTTAGTTTGAGAGATTTAATCATAAAATGGAGTGTGCTAACTTATAACATGGGAGAGCAAACAACTCCACTTAAATCCAACACCAACACCTATTTCCATAACTTCTATTTAATTTCCTCCAGTGTACAGTTACTCTTATTAATTACAGGGTACAGTCATACTTGGAGAGAGGAAAAAATATAAGCAGTCAAAAAAAGCGAGTTAATGTTATTAGTTATGGAAGAACAATTTTTGAGAAAATATTGGAAAGAACCTTGACCTTTCAGTCTGGATTTTTATAATTATGATGACAGTCTCTGGACCGTGTGAATCAGTATTTCATATTCTTAAGTACCTTGCTAACTTGTGAAATTTTCAACAACTCTAAATAACTACAGGTACAACAAATTATGGGGTTTTGATATTTTTTTGGGATCCAGGTTGTATTAAATAGGGTTGTCTAATTGTTTTGGTGTCACTGAAATTCTTTCAGTGTTGTCATCTACATGGAATCAGTTAACTATGGTATGAATCTGATATATTTTAGGCATCAAGAATGTTTTCTTTGCTTGTCTTCCCATAAATCAGAATTTTGGGGGGAGGAAAAGGATTTAAACAGTTTCAGTTGTGATATTATTACAACTCTGACCTTGATTGACTCTGAAAAGCTGCCATCCATCTACAAAGTGAGAGTAATTTGTAAATAAAGCTGCAGAGAAGTCTGTTGAAAAGAATATTTCACTCTTGCTGGTTGCTGGAATACCCCTTCAGAAAAGGATGATTCACCTCCACCTGAGAAAGGCTGTTGACTGCTTGCACTGATACAGAGCAGTGTCAGCATACTGGCAAAAAAAAAAAAAAAATCTGCTGTTCTTTTCATTTTGTGAGGTAAATCCCAAGGCTTATTAGGAAGAAACAGAACAGGTAGTGGTACACACTTGTGCTGGTTTGATTAAAAAAAAAAAAGAAAATGGCCATTTCTGTACTCCCAAGTCCAGTCTTTATATTCAGGGGAGCTCTCATCTCATTCTGAGTATTCAGGCACTACTGGAATTGACAGAGAAAACAAAATGTTCCTAATCTTAGTTCTAATTTGCTTTATAATTTTTGCAGTCTATTTAATTTTGTAGCTGTATTTAATACTGAAGATGTCTCAGGATGTCATTTTTAATAAAACACTGTATAAAATACTGCATTGGCACTATATCAGTTAAAGTTTAGAATAATTACATGTCAATGCTCCATTTCTGTTGGAGGCATTGCACACAACATTTATACAAAAGTCCAGCCCTCATTCCACACAACTTTCATGCCGAACTGACCACCATGGAGTCACTCATTTCAAGGTGATTGGATAAAGAAAGAAAAGCCTCATGTAAACCAAAGGGATGCAGAGATGTGTCAGCTGATAAGAACTTAATGAAAGTACCAGGTAACTTTTCAAGATTTTCTTCCTTTCATTTTGTTTTTTTAGGGTTTTTTTGAATTATTAATTTTAATATTTATAAAATCTAAACAGATCTGAATGAGTGAAAGTTAAGGAAGATAAGTTCCCATCTACTCTAACAGGATGTAAAAGCAAGGGCACTAAAGGAAGGATAAAGGAAAGACACAAAAGGAAAATGGGCAGGGAGGCTTGGGTTAACCAAGTTAGTCGAAATGAAGTGGCCATAATAAGGCAGAGATATGCAGAGTTTTGAAAGGACAAATCAGATGCTGTGCAGCAAATCCAAGACTTTCACATTAGAGCAAATAATCATACTAGGGTTGGTAATGTGCATTTTATCTTAATGTCAGAGATAATTTTTTCCATCCTTTGAGCTTTTCTCAAGCTTTTTTAATGAGTTTTTCTAATCTATCAAAAAAAAAGGCTATTTGGATAATAAACATGAATATTAAAACAAAAAGAAGTACGGTTTATGGAAGTTCACTGTCTAAATGTCTAAGCCTGCTATTGTGAAGCAAAAGTATTCATCTGCTCTTTCAATTGCTTGGTTAAAATGCTAAATTATTCCTGGTGCTTTGTAGCAGATCAGTTAACATTACTTTTAGCTTTATTCAGACAGCATGTTCTAGTTCTTCTTTGTATATGAGGCACTGGCAGCTTGACCTTCCTGTTTATTCCTTTATAAGACCATTATCATCAAAGTACTATGGCAGACAATTCACAATTTTCAAATGTTAATGTTAAAAGACCTAGATTTCTGACTGATGTTAAGCTTTATTTACACATTTTGAAAAGCAAAAAAAAAAATTTCTTATCATACTTTGAATGAATAAGCTCTAGATAAATAGTGAAATACAGCTTGAAATGTTTCTTTATCACATTTTTGAGAAGAACAAGATCATAACAGATGCTATCCAGATTCTATCCTGGGGAATAGAGTCTAGGTAATAATGTATGTTGGGAATCCTTTCTCTGAGAGCCAAATGGCAGTACATTTTAATGTTTCTCTTAAAACAAAACTATTTGAAGGCAAGAATAAAAAAATTCCATTGAAGGGCCCCTCAAAAGTATGGAGGGGGATGGATTGTATGGATTCAGATCCTTGCTGCACATGTAGCACTAGCAGTGTTAACCAGACCAAGCAAATAATTAGTGAAAAACGATTCAGCCTTTTATGTTCCTATAATATATGTGAGCAGGCAACAAGTATTTGAAACATACAGCAAGTTCCCAAATACCTTCCATCTGTAATTTTTAATCACAACTTCCTCTGAGTTTTCAGTGCTATATCTTTACAGCTGAAATGATAGGTGAGACAAAACACACAGCAGTGTTTCTGTCTCTATATTGATCAATGTGGCAGATGCCTCATGGCTAAAATACCATTCCAGGGCATGGAAAGTGTGTTTTCCGTGGCTCTTCTGTACATGTGGGTTTGGCATTCACCTGTGATGGCAAGAAGTTATACCCTCATGCCAGCACCCAGCCACTGCTTCTGGTGACAACGGTAGAGGAGCCACACTCAACTCAGAACAGGGAGGAGGAACTAAGGAAAACTTTTATTAACAGTTTGGAGTTTACTGTTCCCAGCACTCTGTCAAAGAGACAGTTATATCAATTTGTATTCTATTAAAACCTATGCAGTTTGTGTATGTTATTCTGTTACCATGTTTAATGGAAGTAATTTGACAGTAGAATGTTCCATAAATGTAACCTGGTTGGCATATCTAGGGACCAAAATTATATTGATTTATTTGTGGCTCAAACTAAAAGCTAAAGAGGTAGATGCTGACTTAAAAAAAATTGTATTCGGTGCAGAGATGATAACACAGCCCTTATTTACCACACCATATATTCAGCTTTAATTTTTTGTTTATCCTTTTTCTCTGCAAGCTGCAGCACTTGCACAGAATATAACAGTGAAATAGTGGGCAGACAGGCAGTGTTATTCAGTTTTGCTGGCTGTTCTAAGTGATGAAACTATAATTCTCAGGGTGATAGATAACAGAAGGTAATTTTATGGTTACTAAGAATGAGTTTGCATTTGTTGGGATAGTTACTACATAAATTTATAGATCTATTTTGTATGTACCACATTTTAAATTTCAGTGGCAGCACAAGGAACAGTATGAGAGTAACACAAGTAGTCCTGTCATGAACTCCTAGTTTAGCAGCCACTTGTAAAGGTATACTGTAATTCAACATGAAATAGCTTCAGAATGTTCTCACAATCTTGTTATAAATCATGGTCTTTGGAAGGGAAGGTGTTATTAAGCTTGTTTTTTGATTTTCTTTTGCCCTTCCTCCATCATCTTATCTAGGGAGAGTGTTGAAAGGTAGGAAAGGCAATTCTGTACAGGAGGTCCTTTTAAGTGCTGGATTTAAGTGCCCTTTCAGGATTTAGCACTTTTCTAAGCTTAACTGACAGGTCACTTTGCCCCTTGTTATCTCGGCAGATAGACCCTGGGACCCTACCAAGACAATAAGATTAATTGTGGGGCAGGCAGTAGGATACTACAGCTTCAGATCACAAAATTTAGACAAGGCTCAACACCTGTCAAGCTATTATGACATTTACATTCAATAAATATAATGTCTCCAGAGAACCAGAACTGTTTTTGTTTAAAGATGGAGATTGGGCCCCAGGGAAGCCATTTTGTTGAACATGCCATTCTGTGGTGAAGAAATACCAGCTTTTGTCAAAGATTTAATTGTTGGAAGAGCCATTAAGATTTCAGTTCAGGTTACAAATCTGAAGGAAGCCTAGAGTGACAGAGGGGTGCTTGATTTGATGATCATGGGAGCAGAAGAGGAATGGAAGTGGTAGATGTGCTAAATTTACATTTAAAAGCTCACCTAGGAATGTAGCAATTAGACTTTTAAATATAAAAATATAACTTCAGAGGATCCCAGAAGTATTCCGAAGTACTGAATTATGTAATGGCCAAACCAAGGACATTCCTTGAAAGTTAGGTTATCTTCAAAGTACTGTGACAGAAAGTGTCAGAATTATGAAAATTTGTGTCTGTGATTCAGGAGCTCAAACAGAAGTTTTATTCAATTTATAAAATTAAAATCAATAGTATTAAGAAATTATTTATCTTAAATTAATTGGGGTTATTTCTTCTGCCATGTTTCAAAAGAAAATGCTTCTACTCCATTGTAGTGTATCCACAAACAGCAAGAATGCACCTGGAAAAAGATGGAAGAGTTGCGAGAAGAAACTGAGGGCTGTAGAAAAGTTATTCCAAATCCTGCTTTACTAAAACAGATTGAAGTGATGGCATTGTCTGGTATAATTTACATTATGGGAATAACTTTGGATTTTCACAGAAGGAACACTAAACCATCCAAGATAATCTTATCTAGTCATTAAGTATAGTGATCATCAAAATTCTTGATAAGCACCTGTAGACCTGACAAAAATGCAGAAAATTTACAGCAAGACATGTTTTAATGCCTCAGAGACAGCATGATAAAGGAGTTGGATGCAACATTTTCTTTTGACTCCTAAAACTATTCTAGTAGTTTTTCTCCTTTAGAGACAAATGGGGAGGAACTCTGCATTTGTATCCTAATTGTAAAAGTGAAGGAAGCCAGTTTACCACCTACAGGAGCACACATTGGTGAAGGAAATTAATAGAAACAAAGTCAGTGCTGGATCCTGTAAGGTCTGCACTCCCAACACCTGCAGCTGAGTCACAGAAGAACTGTGCTTGAGACCTGCTGCCTAACTGAAGTGTGGAGATCCATGGGTAATGGGAAGATCCAGAAGCAGCTTTTTACTCTGAGAAAGATTTCATGCTCTGCTTCACTTCAGCGTTTAATCAACCACAAAAAGTTTATTGCTGTGTATACTCCAGTGCCAGAAACATTATCGCCTAATTAAATTGTTTCATTGTTTTGCTATGTCTAGCAACACGTCTCTTTAACTCTCTGTTTTATTTAGCAGGGAGTTTGCATTAATGTCCTCAGGATGGCATATTAAATTGAAGGGGTGGCAGTTTAAATTCAAGTTCAAATCAATAATACAGGTAGCCTGCCAAAGTCTAACTTAGGGCCTTTCACTTTGGTGCAGTCCTGTGTTTGCTTGTGATTTATGACTACTCCTGTTGGTGAGACGTATGTTTCAAGGCCTTTTAACTGTTTAAGCTTTCTGTAATCTGTGGAATTTCTGTCTTCTGCAGTTCTTTTGGATATACTGCCATGCTGAGTTTTGTTATTAATTTCAGGTGTCAAAAAGACAAATATTTAGATATGCCTGGCCTTCACAAAACCTGAAATTATAGATACATATCCCAGAAGCCCTCTAAATATTGAATTTATTATAAATACCCAAAATTCACTTTTTGTTTATCCTTTATGAGTTTTAAGAGCTCTAAATGGTGATGTTTAAGTGTTCAAATGCCCAAGGTTATTCCAGACATTCTGAGATGGTTCAAGCCATAAGGTTCTCATTCCTGCAACTATAAATCATTAGCTATGTTACATTGCTGATATTTTATTATTTCATTTGCATAATGAAAATCACTATATAAATAACTTTACAAAAAAGCTTTATATCACAGTATAAATAATTACTAGCTATTTAAAGGGAAGAGAAATGGAACTTTGTCACCTGATGGCTCCTAAAAAATGTTGTAATTCCCTTGTTCATAGTTGAAAAGTTTATTTGGTCTAGTAAAATTTAGAGTTACATAGATGAAAGGAAAGGAGGAAGTACATAAAAGTTGTTTGTCACAGGATTTTATTAGGAAGATTATTTCAGGGAGAGAATGCATGCTAATGCATGACTGGTCAAACTCTGGCCATGAGCTGAAGTGTGGTTTACTACCAGAAAAGACAACCTCTTTAACTTCTGCCAGTAAACCCAGAAACTGAGGAATTCAGGACAGCTGTCAGAAATGCAGAGAGCTATCCCTGAGCTCAGCATCATCCAGGTTGGCAGATATGCCATGTGCCACCCTGCTCCCCCTTTCCCTGCCACCCAGACACCTATGGCAGTGATGCTTGTTCGGCACTACCAGGGACAAAATGTTTCTCTTGCATAGCAGAGGGCATCTTCAGCAAGCACAAGCAGACGACCATTTTGGGTGTACAGAAATATGCATTGTATCCATATTCAAATTTACTTATCACATCTTCATATTAGTTGATGATTAATTAACGCATAAAATTTTGCTTTCTGCTCATAACCCTTGTAAAAAGTAACTGCTTCCTATGACCTCGTCACTGAGTGTTCACTTCTCCCCCATTAAAGAAATAAAAAATATGCTTTACTGTAATTTCTTTCACATGCTCTGTTTAATTTGTTCTCCATTTGTCCATAATGATAAACCAGCTATCCTATTTTCTAGAAGAACTGTGGCTTGGAGATAGTCCATTCACTTTCTAAATACACTAAAGTTATAAAAATAACCTCACATCTAAATTGTCTATGTTCTTTTTAAAATATTTGAGTATTAAAGGTAGTTCTCAGCCTTGACCTCCCAGAAATAGGAGCAAGATGCAAAATCCTTATGAGAATCTCAGCTGTTTCTGAACTGTTTAGGTGCTGCAAAGTAACCTTTTTTACAAATGCTAAGCAAATATTTAAAAAAAGGGGAATGCAAAGTCAACAAAAAAATAAAGCAGCTTCAATCACATGTAACATTGTTTCTCTTTTTATTACCACCTTTTATGCCAAAGAAAGATTATAAGACACTTTTTTCCTAACTGTTGATCAGTCTAAATATTGGTAACAAAATTATTAACATACATGAATTATCACAAATTTATAAATCAAAAATTATATGTTCAAATAGATGTTGACAAAACAGACAGCAGATGTACAAAAAGAATGAAAGGTAGCAAGTAGTGAAAGTTTGCAGTTCCCTCTTCGCAAAGACAGTGCTTAGTGAAGATCACAACCTAAAATAAAGTACTTGCTAAGAAAGGGTTACGTATAAGTAACTTTTCAGTCTGGTGTTCAAACGTTCAATGGCAGGAGGAAGATGGGAGGAGGGAAAGGGAGAGGGAGAGGGAGAG
>VZRZ01004747.1:41051-110219 GCA_013398175.1 Climacteris rufus
GAGGAGAGGAGAGGAGAGGAGAGGAGAGGAGAGGAGAGAAATTTGTAGCTTTTATCACACATCAGAGAAGGTTGTCACAATGGTCTCACTGGATTTTCAAGCCAGCAGGAAACAATAGTTCAATATGCTTGTGATAATGTAATAAAAATTGTTAAAATGCATAAAATTTATTTTGTGCATTTTAAAATGGTTTTGACAGTGGACTTAATCTTTACAGAAAGTATAACCTCATTTAAAACAAGGCCATAATCATGCAATTTAGCCATGTACTAGATGGGCTAAGCCACACCTACTACAACTGACAAATAAAATAAAAAAATTTTTAAAAGCACATTGGATGAAAAAATGTAGATTCATTGCCTTATGACTGAAAAAGCATGCACAAGTCTCTATTTCTTGTATTTCAGAACTTCTATTTGTAAGGTAGGGAAATAACCTTTACTGTATTGTTGGAATGAAAGGAACTAGATGATTCATCTCTGTGAATCTGCTTGTTGAATTTGATGGATCATTCTTAAAAGCGACGTTGCTAATCTTCAGGTTTTCTTTTTTAGGTTATTCACAGATCAGTGGGTTTTCCGGCTAATACAGGTCCTGATGCTCTTCTGTCTTCACACATGGTATTCATCATATCTTGACAAGAAAAGACCTTCAGTCTACAAATAACCTTCACTGAAGTAAGACATGTAAGTGGGTTTCTATATGAAAGATAGATTTTATGGCTGAATAAAAAACAACTGTAGTTAAAAAGTGTCATTGCATGGCCCAATATGAAGATTTTTCCTCAAAAGTACTTTTAGTGTTTGTTGTTAAAAATCTCTTATAGACAAAAAAAACCCCCGAAAACCAAAAATAATTATTTTATCATTAGCCACAAATTCAACAGGAAAGGAAGATCAGTTGAGTATTTTATCATTCTGAAATGTGCAGCCTTTAAAATATTTAAGTATCCACATTAGTTCTTGTCAAACTAGCACAAAGCAGTGCATAATATGACCTATGTGTAAAAGCAGAACAAGATAAGAGGCTTTGGTAAGGGTGAAATATTCACAGTATGGTTACTTTGTACAACAGTTAATAATTTTGATTCATAACACTGTATTATTAGTAGTAGTAGTAGTAATAATAGTAATAATAATAATAATCCTTAACAAAGTGACACAATTAAAACATTTCTTTCTCTGTTAGACAATTCAGCATCAATACAACTTAAAAATAATGAATGCTTGTGAGTGACAAGAAACTTCAACACTGTAGAAACTTGATTACATTTTGTTGTTCCATACTACAGAAACAATTTAGTTTTGCATCAGAAGGATTGGTCAAACCCTACTATTTGCCACACCACCATAACCCTAGTGAAGTCAACACCTCTCTGATATCATAGGTTAGAACTAATTCTTCCTCAAGTGATTTACTGATTTCAGAGGGCATATAAGGAAAGAACTTGTCTCTTCAAAGAAAACATTAAAAAACCCCCTAAAAAATAGACCAACTAGAATTAGATCTAATGCAATTTAATTTCTAACATCTTTCACATACCAGTCCCATGAGGTGCACTAAAGGATGTTTTGATAAGCTTTTTCGTCATTAGGAAAGTTTTTCGCATATCCTGATGAGGAACACTAAGAACTCCCTTGTTTGAGAAACACTCTTTTCATGAAGCACGTAGAAGCTTAATATCTTCATAACATCAGTTCCTAACAACTCAGCTGGAAAATGGTCATGGGTTTCCCAGAAGGCATCACTGAGTGGGAGAAAAGGCATTAGTAATAGGGAGACTTGTTGAGGCAGAGTGATCTGTCTGAAACTCTCTCTCCTATAAACACATAGCTAGGAACACCACTTTAAGCAGCACACCTAAGTTGTGATCATACCAGACCAGAATATTTTTATTTACATGCTGAGTTAATAATCAAAAAAAATTTATGCTAATAATAATACAAATATCAGGACAAGCTCCTTCAAGAGCTAAATTCAATATTAACATTTAATTGACTAAATGGCTGTGCAGAAAGGTAAAACACTACAAATAAAACTTGATAAAACTAGGATAATATATTTTCATCATTTTCACAAGGAATTTCATATTATTATCTTTGTTGCAGATACCTGAAAAAGAGTAGGGGAATGTAAACAACGTTTTTTAAGCACTGAAGAAAATGCCATGTTATATCTAAACAGTTATCTCTGATTGACAAGAGAAGAACTGCTGCAGTGACCCAGCCCACCTTGGAGCTGAGTGACATCCATTGGGTGGATTTCCCTGCCCAGGACTCTGACCCTGAGGGTGGATCCAAGGGCGAGACCAAGGTTTAAGGCGACTCCCCACTGGGTGTCCATCTAGCAGCATCTCCTTCTCTCCTTCTAGAAACCTCTCTGTTCCCATAATGCAATTGGTTTAGACTCCTATGTTTATTCATGTGTTTCATTGCCTATTGTATTCAGCTCTGGAAAGTTCTGTTCAGTTCAGTTCCCCATTGGTTAGTTCGAATATGGTCCTTCCCTAACCCTTTGTGATTTGCTCCCTGTCACCCCTCATCATTTCCCTATTGGTTTGCCCCTTTGTTCCCCCCCTTCTCTGCCCCCGTTTAAAAAGTGGCTGTAACTTCTCCCGAGTGCCTTTCTCCTTTGCCTCCCCCTCAACTGGAAGCTCTGTCCCTCTGGTCTGGAATAAAATTGGGATTGTAGACAAAGAAAAGGTCCCTCTTTCTTCTTTTACCCTCACCTTTTGCCTAGCAACACCTTGCAGCAGCCAGCCTTCTAACTGAGCTACTTGCAGGCAGCACTGACAGCTGCTGACAGGACTCTGATTGCCACGCTGCCGGGGCATCAGAACTTGTCACCTGCCCAGCCACCGGGCGGCTTGCGGTCAGCGCAACAAAGAACCTCACAGACTTAGAAATTTAAATTGTTACAGCTTTCTCAGGAAACCTCTAATAATGTAATGCCACTTCCAGCTTCAGAGTTGAAGAGTTAAAATATGAGAAATGAACTCCTTTTGTGAATGTTGTATGAATTTTATTCTTTTTTTTTAAGTCTTTTGAAAGAATCAGAAATCTTGGATCACATTTGAAATTTAGTATCTCAAATTTCAAGGCAAACATCAGAGTTTACTGATGACTGATGGAAATGTCTAAAGAACCAAATATTATACTCCCTACCTTCAGAAAACTGATGTGAAACTCTGTGGTGGCGTATGTGGCAAAAGCCACAGACCCACAGGCTCAAGACTGGTGGGCACAGCCTGAGGCTGACACAGTCTGAGGCATACTCCCTGCTCAGGGTGAGCTTTTTGGTTCACCCCCAGAGTCCCTTGTACCTTAGTTTACGTTTCAGTTTATTGGTTGGTTGCTACATTACCTAGTGTTCTGTATAAGGCTATGTTCTAGAAACTTCGTTGCAGTTCGGTTCTCTCTTGGTTATATGTTAATCCCTGTACCCCAATGGGTTCCCTTCCCCTGCTTGTATCCCTATAAATCCCCTGCTGTCCCTCAGACCTAGCCTATAGTTGCTGAGCCTTCAGCTCTCCCGGATCCCTGCGCTGCCTCTCCTGGACCCCGGACCCTCTCCTGCCTTCCCTGCTGCTTCTCCCGGGAAATAAAGAGCTGGAAATCACTCCAAGGCCCTTCTCTTGGGTCTTTGTCCTTGCCTGCGCCTTCACCATCAGCCCGGGGCTCTCTCTATCACAGAGGAGCCAGCACTAAAAGAGCTGCCAGAGGACACCCTGTGTTTGGGGAAACTGCAAGCTGCAGCCCGCAGGAAACCAGGGTCACTCCCAGAATAACACTGAGTGGCCTCAAGCAGGCCCCCGGAGCCAGTGTTAAAACTCAGTAGTCAGTGTTAGTGGTATCGGTCTTGGAATGTTATGGTATATCTTCACTCTATTTTTTTTTGTTTTTTGTTTTTTGTTTAAAATATATTTGCAACAAATCAGAACAATAAGACTCCAATTTAAATTTGATAGTAGTGTGCTCCAAATTTAGTTCAAAATTATTTTCTCATCAAAAAATTACAACAAAAACGTAACTATTTATTGCACTGGAGCACAAGCCCACCACATGCTATTACAGTAAAAGCTAGGCATTATTTCCATCTGGCTTTGAGCACACAGGATATTGTATAAACTACCAGAAGAGCTCTATTTCATTGTAATTAAAATTTAGTGTTACACTTAAGCAATAAGGCAACTCCAGGAGATGTGATTATCATGAGATAATGACCTTGGGGTGTTACAAGGCAAGGAAGCAACCAAATGCCTCTAATCCTCCAGGGGGTATGATTATTTCAGAATAACCACACCCCCTGAGGTTGTGTGATTAGTATCAGAGACGAAGTCTGTCCTGAGAATACAAATATGATTTTATAGGGAAATGTTGGGGGGCTGGTCTAAGTAAAGTTGGTAATGAGGAGTGCTGAAACAGCAGTTTGGGATGAGTTGTGTTGTTCACGTGCTAATTCTGAAATGTCTTTAAGAACTCTCAGGACACATATAGAGCTGACAGTGATGTCATACCTGTATAAGTAATCCTCCATAAATGCACAGATCTAATCTTTTCATCCTATTTTGATTTCATAATTTCCATTTCATAATAGCAATAAACTGTGGTAAGCAATGCATTTCTGGGGGATTATTCCACTTCTCAGGTGGCTGAAGTCACTCAACCTTTAGCCTCATATCTTTCAAGACATCTGAGAAGTGCAATAACTCCCCAGAAATGCACTGCCTGTCATGTCTTATTGCTTAATTACTTTGTACTTATCAAGTAGTTGCTCTTTAAATGAATGCAGAAGCACAGTATGTTTTACAATTATGCTGTGTATAGGAGCAGTATAACACTGTTATGGAAAAACATAAAATAAGTAATTGTTACTGCAGAAGTACAAACTGAGGCTGCAGTACAAACTACGGTGCAAACTAAGATGTCTATAGAACACTTTACTGGTCTGATAAGTATCTTGTGTATGGTTAAGTAATGTGACAAGTTCAGTTTTAGTAAGGATGCAAAACAAGGACCAGAATGAAGAGATACAACAGATAAAGCAAAACTAAACACTAATTGCAGAGTTTATGTTCTTCTTGCTGTTGATAGCTTTGGAAATTTGTCGACATTTTTGAAACTAGTGAAATCACATTAGTAATGATTTTAGTAATGGAAAAACAAGTCAAATTGGTGTATAAAAAACAATGAGGAGAGGCCACATATTGCTATTGATCTTCCAGAAAAGAAAGTGCCCAAAAATGGAACATGGTGAATAAAATGCAGCTTTTACTTGCAGTCAAAGGAAATCCTGTTTGATTTTTCATGAAATACTTAAAACTAAGGTGTTATTCATAGTTGTGAGGCACAGCAAAGGATGTGGAATTGAAGAACTCCATTTGCACAATTCCTGTGAGAACTATTGTTGAAACCATCACAGTTAGTCACAGTAAGATCTCACCTCAGTTTATTACTGGAGTGGTTTCCATCCTTCCTTTTCTACAGCTAAAATAGTGTTCTCTGGAAGTAAGTATTTATCTTCATGAATGAAAAAAATAGAAGCCAAGAGAAAGCTGCTCGGACTTCAAAAGCTAGATCTTATGTGTTTGAAAATCATCATAAGTTCACAATCTACTTCTGAGCTACAGAAAGTCAGAAATGAAAAATTTTAAAAATATTGGGAGCATGGATACAGATATCATGAGTTCAATACATGTTTGAAAACATCTGTTTATGACAGAGACCACCTCTCCCTCCTGGTAGTACTAAAAATAATGTCCATTTTTTTTAAAAGCAGGAAACACACGAACACACATAAGAAAATCTTCATGTTTGTCTACAGAGTTTGGAGCCCTACCTGTCTAGGAGGAGCCACACACAAAGATTTAGCCAGTGCAGGAATTCTGTTGCAGTTCAGTAATTCTAAATCAAGGAAACAACTTGGCTGCTTTCATTCGAGGATATTAAGTTCAAAGACAGCCTAAATGATTTGGAAATACAAAAAGATACATTTAGCAATGTTACAAAATAATATTTATTCACAGCTGGTTTTGTCTGAGTTGTCTGCACTGTGTAAATCAACTATTATAGGGAATAGATATGATTGCTAGTACTGATTGTCTCATTTAAAAGTGTTTTTTATGCTAATGTAATATATTTCAGTAAAAACTATAATGATTCATTAAAGGAAAAATGGCTGAAATTAAATTTTACTTTACACTTACCAAATATCTGTTTTACATTCTCTCATTTTGGCTTGCTGGGAAAATCAGTGCTTCGACCTGCTCAGACAGATGTTCTTCCCCTTCAGAGAAGGCATCCCATTGCAAAAGTGACCACCTGATGGACATTTGACAGACATACAAATGCAAGGACATATCAGTGTTTCAGATAAATTTTTCCTTCATATGGTATGTAAAGATCAAGTTCCTCTTGGAGAAACAAGGCTGAATTTGGTCAAAATGAAACCCAAAGCTCCCTCATTACCCTGATAATACCTGACTCAAGAAAACCATGATCTATTACACACATCATCTGTGAATATATAGCATATAACTATGAACCTGAAAGAAAATAGACTTGAGAATTTCCACACAAACTCATAATGTAGCATTATCTCTGTTCATTGCTGTATAAAGAGTAATTCATGTTCTAACAAGTTCCTTCACATTCTGCCTCCACTTTGATGTTAGGAACTTATCTATGAATGCTGAATACTCGTAGTGAGAAATTTTAATACTCTGCCAGAACAGAAAAAAGACTTGCCATGCTAGCATCCTAATTTTCTCGATAGTTACTGTCACTGCAACCCTTAATTTAGAGCACAGAACTGGCACAATGGTAAATTATGGCACTCCTCAAAAGCTTCACCTTCCAACCCCAGAGCTCTGATTGTGTCAGAATTTGAAAGAAGAAGAAGAGTTTATTTCTCAGTGAGTGTGATGTCACACTGAGCAAGAAGGAACACATGAAGTGAGGAGATTTGCAACACCAGTGTACTAGTTCAGAGCTCATCACTGACATATGAATTTCTGGTGCATTGTTCTTGGTAATTTTTAAAACTTGCCACTTCAAAACTTCATGAAAACAGCTAATAAGGGTGGTGCACTGAGTTGGCATAATCCTGAATATCATTTAGATGTAGATTCTTGAGATTTGCTTCATCTATTGTAGATTTGCTTCATCTATTTAGACATCATCTGTTTTTACTAAAAGAAAAAGAGGTGTCAAAGAAAGAATACTGCATACAGAAAAGCACTAAGAAGGGATTTTCTTCCTAACTGCTAGGGGATTTATTCTCAACTGACATTACTTAGATGGTGATGGCTTTTCATGCCTTGGGTAAAAATATGGGAGGTAGGTCAGAGATGAAGCTGTGTAAAAACTACAAGTTGCTTTTCAAAGACTAAGATAAAAATTGTCTAAGTACCTCATGAACATGTTTTGATCAGCACGAAGTTTGAGAGATATTAAAAATCCAGTCTGGGGCCATGCATAAAGGCAGTCACAGAGGCAAAGAAGCATGATGTATTATCCTGGAGAATGGCATCATTTGTATGTTCCCTGTGGACCTGAAAGGTCTTGTAACCCCCAGTATGAAAATGCTTAATTAATTAACCTACCTGAATTCCTCTCAGCTAGAGCCAAGGCTTTAATATACAGCCAGTGAGTGACACAGACTATATTAAACCGAGGAAATTTAGAACCTAGTACCCTAGGCTGTCTTCTGACCACAACATGCCAGCACCTTTCATCTTCTTGGACCCCAGGAACACAGAAAGGGGATGCAGTGCTTTCTCAGAGAAAAAAAAAAAAAAGCCAGGAAATTTTGGGGGATATCGAGTTTTTGGCATGCACAGCAGCACATTTCTGCAAACAGATTGAGACTGTCACACAGCACTAGCATTTTTTTCTGGCCTGTCAAGAGGCAGAGCAGTTTTTTGGTCATGTGGCACTTGGGAGCCCAGAGAGAGGCAGGGCAACAAACCAGATGGGTCTCCCAATCAATAAGCATTTACATAACTCAGTACATCTGGTAGAAGAGCCCATGTTCCTCCCAGCCCAGTTTGTAGGCTAGAGAGAGAACTGGAGAAAGAAGGTGAATAGTGTCTCTGGAGTATTGCAAGAGCAAAGAAGGTAAAAAGCACTGAAGTGGGAACAGACAGGGATATCTGGGAGATATTTTGTTGGCATGGGGTCACTCAGGGTACTAAGATAAGAGAGACTTAGAAGTTTAGAGGCAACCAGGGAATATAAGAGCCAAGCAAAGCACCAGGTTGAGCAGCTGGTGTAGAGGAAGTGAACAAACTGAACCCTTTAACAACTCAGTTTAAAGCATGTGCTGCTTCTAGGACTAATACCAATTTAGCACTTCTGATATGAGTTTTGGATAAAAAAACCTGTCTGCAGACAAAAGCATTATTTCCAGGAAAGTGACTTCCAAGTAATATCTTCCAAGTAGGGGGAGCAATTTCTTCTTATTTTTTACATCCAAATGCTGAATGGAAATACTCTGATCAGAAGCATGATCTGGATGAAGAATGGTGCAGTCAAATTTTAAAAAAAACTGATACAACTGAGGCAACAGACAAAGACAAGGGAAAAGATGAGTCAAATCAAATGTTGAAGTATTCATGGAAGATAAATAAATGAAGAATAAAAATTGTACCTTGAGAAATTTGCTACAATAAGGTAATTTGTACATTCAAAACCCCTCTACTGCAAACTGCAACATCCTTCGTCTCACTTGTGAGGCTTCTTACAGTAATTTTATTTAACTCTTCCCTCATAAATTCAGTTCAGTATTTGTAAGCAATACACTGAAGAAAACTGTCTTGTTTCATTGCAAAATAAGTATGCCAGTCCAAAAATCACAAAGGATGGTAATTTTTGTTTTCTTAATGGTAGATAGCAAAAAAACTTGCTAAAATATTCTGTATGTAAGAGTAAAAACCTATTACCATTCTTGATGCTTCTACCCCAGAGAAATTCATGTTTTATAAATAAAATGTTAGATCTTATTTCTTTATTGACTAGCAAAAGCCAGGTAAATCCCAGAAGAATACCTACAGTAGATCTTTTCTGACATGGGGCAATTGGCTGTTTCATTACAGGGAACTCAAACCAGATGTAATTTGATTCTTTATTACCTTCTTGTAGGGCAGAAATGGATCAGTGTTTGGAAACTAGTATGGACAATCATTTAGATAATAACTTGAAGAATGCATGTTTTAGCATTTAAAAACAGACAAAATAATAAAATTTTGCTTTAGAACATTTAAAACTTAGTGAAAAACACTGCTGCACTGAAAATATAGGGACATTTTGTCAATACTTGTAAAATAAATTCTTATTTTAATTGTAATTTTATTTCACTATTATTTTTAAAATGCTTTATGGTGTGAGGGCTGGGAGATTTTTAAACTTGTATACAGGATTGTTATCTAATGGGTAAATCAATGTGTATTTCACTCATGTTAGATAAGAATGACAATATTCCCAGATCCCCTCGCTTAGAGTGACTGCTTCTCATTTCTGTGTAGCTGACAAATACTGTTTATGTAAATGCCGTCTGTAGTCAGTTGAGAACAATAGGATTTCCAGATAGTGAGTCAACATATGTGTTTTAAATGTATTTCTTTGGATGGAATGAAACCTGCTTTGAAGACCTTACTTTTCCCTAATTCTTCCTTAGGTAGACTTACTAAAGTTTATAATTAAGCTTGGAAAATGGAGTATATAGAAAAATGGAATCAATTAATTTAAGTGAGAAGTAACCCAGCTTTGCTGTTTCATTTATAATTACCCAAATATGTAGTGAAAATACATGAAATCATCTCTACTGTGTACTGACTTGTACAACACTCAGCAATATACAAGTAAAGTGTGACATATCAACAGTTGGATTAGATGCTTAAGCTTAATCATTATTAAAGTATAATAAACTTTACTAAAAGGAATCTCAAGAAGTTCAACAAAAGGAAATGCAAAGTCTTACACTGAGAAACATCTGGAGTAATGGAACTGGTTCTGGGCTCTTCAGTATAAGTTTGGAGCATGAAGTTACTGAAGTGCAGGAGGTGATGGGAACAAACAATTTTTTTTTTTTTTTTTTTTACTGAAGTAGTGGTCAAGCACTGAAACAGGTTGCCCAGAGAAGCTATGGAATCTTCATCCTTGGACATATTGAAAACCTGTCTATACACAATCCTGGACACCTGCTCTAGCTGATTTTTCTTGGATTATATGATCTTCAAAGATGTCTTCCAACCTTGGCCATTCTTTAATTCTGTGTTATAAAACCTGCATGTAGTCATGCTCTTTCCTGATGCCCAATGATGTGACAAAGAACAAAGTCATAGTAAAAATCATAAAGGAGCACTGTGTCTCACTGAGTGGCCTGATATCTATGCACAATGATCCAGGTGAAAATACACAGCCATTATCAAATATGTATCTTGCACATTATTGTCAAAGGTCCTCCAAGACCCAAACATTAAAGGAATAAAGATGGCATCCATTAGATAAACCTCTTCTGTGAGGCATTTGGCAACAACTCACTAAACTATGTTATTAACCATTAACAAATGCCATAAAACGTATGCTTTCTAACCAAATCATGCTCATGAAATAAACTTATCCTAACTGGAAAGTGTCATTAAATACAGAATAGGAGTTAGAATTTCATCCAGTCCATTCTTTTCCTCTGAGACTTTGTCAAGACTATACTTGCCAGAAATCCGTTTAATTAATCCTTGAAAATATCCAAGTAAGGGGATTCTAGACCACCCATATGTAATCTCTTCCAAATAGTTTCACTAGCTTCAAGAGTTGGAAAACTTTTCCTGATACCAAAGTTCACCTGGAGAAGTCTTTACAGTATTCTTATATATTGGCAAACAATTATGATAGACATAACCACTCGGTAGTATCTGTCTTAAAACAAAAAACCATACATCCCAAACACCTAGCCATTTTCCCTAATGAAATATTTTTCATCAGAACTGTCATCAGGCAATCTTCTGGAGGTCTACAACATCCCAGACATCATGTATATATGACTTAAATATTGCAATGAGAAGGGGAGAAAATAGAGAAATGACTGCTAAGCCAAACAAAGGGATGTAGATGCATTAAGATGCAGTCTAAAAGACTTAAAGAATCAGCACAAATGGAGAATGGGGGAAGAACAAATTTTACTGAAAGCAGTTGTAATTTCCTAGTAGTTTTTAATCTGCATCCTGTCTTGATAACAGCAGATGCAAGATCTTAAAAATGGCACAGCACCTTCCCAACCTTTTGCATCTGTGGTGCATTAAGCTCTTTACTACACCTTTTCTAACAGCTAAAGGTCATCCAAGATTTATGTTTGCCAAAATAAAAAGCTAGTTTGCAAAAACTGGCAGTAATTAATGTAGCCAGGACCTGTATGCCTGTTCATTTTCAGTTCATTTAACAGAAGTCATGAATTCCATGTAAAATGAGTGAAACAAACAAACAAAAAAAATGTTGTGCATTAGAAGCATATTGCTATACAGTATTTGAAACCTGAATTTTGCACTAAAGTTCTTAACAGGCAGATTCTTCAGTCTTTTGTGAATGGAAAATATTCATTTTAAAAGTAGGATATAGGCATATGTTCTACATCTGAATTAGTATACATCTGATTAGTTTGCTTAAGAATAGACTTGCGTTTTTCCAGTATTTTTTAACAAATCAAAATATAAATGAAGTCAGCATTTTGCTAACTGTTGCAAAGAACACAAATAGCAGAGTTATTTCTCTATCATATTTTTCTGAGACCAATCTCATATTCTTTCTGTCAGCATAAAAACCCTTGATGTGTCATTGAATTAAGAGCTACTTTTTGACAGCCATCTTCATGTAATATCCAAACCCCTTTTCAGCATCACAGGTACAGTGTATGCCTGAGATCTCTTCATGCAGAAGGTGGAGAAGTTGATTCATACCTTTGTCATGTCTAGGTTAGGCTACTGAAATTTATTATTTTAGCCAAGCTAAAATGCCTGTTAAAATGCACCTCCGATTTTGTTAAAACATCAATTGCTACAAATCTACACAAACTCAATATTATTTATCAACCCACTTCTATAGGAGGTTCCATTTACTTCTGGTAAAATATCACATTTATTTTAAAGGAAAGATTTCATCTGGAGAACCATACTAGTCTTGCTAATTTGCGTGTTTGCTTAACAGACTAAATTTTGAAAGAGACTTTCAAATACGTAGTCATAAGCATTCACATGTGTAAGTAATGGAGTTTATACTTGCAAAACTCATTTTGACAAAAGGGATTTGCTTCAGAAAATTCTATCCCATGTGTAGGCAAGTGCTAGATCCATCATATGCAGGCAGAGATGACAAGGTTTTAAAAATATATAAACAGATAGGAAAAAGGTTTCAGTACACTCATGGAGTCAGTAGTTTCAGAATTTGGAAGGTACCAGCATTCTTCTGGAAAAATTGACTTCCCATGGCTTGGATGGATGTGCTGTTCACTGGGTAAAAAATTGACTGGATGGTCGAGCCCAGAGAGTGGTGGTGAATGGAACTAAATCCAGTTGGCCACTGGTCACAAGCAGTGCTCCCCAGGGCTCAGTATTGGGGCTGGTCCTGCTTAACATCTTTATCCATGATCCAAACAGGGATTGAGTGCAACCTCAGAAAGTTTGCAGATGATGCCAAGATGATCTGCAAGAGGGTAGGAAGGCTCAGCAACAGGATCTGGACAGCCTGGCTTGATGGGCTGAGACCAAGGGTATGAGTTTGAACAAGGCAAAGTGCTGAGTCCTGCGTTTGAGTCACAACAACCCCATGCAGTGCTACAGGCTGGGGCACAGTGGCTGGAAAGTTGCCCAGTGGAAAAGGATCTGGGGGTGCTGATCAACAGCTGCTGAACATGATCCAGCTTGTGCCCAGGTGGCTAAGAAGGCCAATGGCATCCTGGCCTTTATCAGCAATAGTGCGGCCAGCAGGACCAGAGGAGTGCTTGTTCTGCTGTACTTTGTTCGGTGAGGTACCACCACACCTCAACTCCTGTGTTCAGTTCTGGGCCACTCACTACAGGAAAAGTGTTGAGGTGCTGGAGCGAGTCCAAAAAAGGGCAATGGAGCTGGGGAAGGGTCTGGAGCACGTGTCTTATGTGGAGCAGTTGAGGGAGCTGGGTTGTTTAGCCCGAAGGAAAGAAAGCCGAGGGGAGAACTTGTCATTCTCTACAAGTACCTGAAAGGGTGGGGGTTGGTCTCTTCTCCCAAGTAAGAAGTCACAGAATAAGAGGAAATGTCCTCAACTTGTCACAGAGAAGGTTTAGATTGGCTGTTAGGGAAAAGTTATTCACTATAAAGTTTGTCCAACATTGAAACGGTGTTGCACTGACCACAAGCCACCCAGTGGCCTGGCAGGCAACAAGGCTGGTGCCCCGGCAGCAAGGGAAACCAAGTCCTGTTCTGGCAGCTGGTCACTCTTTGCCAAGCTGCCTGCAGGAGGCTTGCTGAAGAGCTGGCTGCAGCAAGGTTGTTGCTAAGCAACAAGGTGAGGGTAAAGGAAGAAAGAGGGACCTTCTCATTGCCTACAATCCCAACTTTATTCCAGCCCCAAGGGGCAGAGTACCAGTCAAAAGGGGAGGCAGAGGAGAAAAGTCACTGGGTGCCAGTTACAGGCACTTTTTAAATGGGGGAGGAGAAGTGGAGGAACAAAGGAACAAGCCAATAGGGAAATGATGAGGCATGACAGGGAGCGAAATCACAAAGCGTTAGGGAAGGAACATATTTGAACTAACCAATGGGGAACCGAACCAAACAGAACTTTCTGGAACTCAATACATAGGCAATGAAACACATGAATAAACATAGGAGTCTAAACCAATTGCATTATGGGAACAGAGAGATTTCTAGAAGGAGAGGAGGAGACTCTGCTAGATGGACACCCAGTGGGGAGCAGCCTTAAACCTTGGTCTCGCCCTCAGATCCACCCTCAGGGTCAGAGTTCTGGGCGGGGAAATCCACCAACTGGATGTCACTCAGCCCCAAGGTGGGCTGGGTCACCACAACAAAACAGGTCACCCAGGGCAGTGGTGGAATTCCCATCCCTGGAGGTATCTAAAAGATGTGTAGATGTGATGCTTAGGGACATGGTTTCGTGGTGTACTTGACACTAGCGGGTTAACAGTTGGACTCAATGATCTTAAAGGTCTTTTCCAACCTAAACTCTTCTATGATTCTTTGATTGTTAAGGCAGCAATTTCAGGAAAATACTGTCAGAGCTCACTTCCTGGTTTAGTTGTTTTGAGGGAAACAATCTGGTAGTTTGTCTCAATTATTTTTTTTTCTCATAACCTTACCATAAATTGCTAAAAACAGAAGTGGAAACTGTGCTAATCTAAACCAATTTTCTGCATGAAAACCGTGGATTTCTTCTCCTTATTTGTGCACATAACCTAATAAAGTGTTATTGAAATAGATTGTTTCTTTTAGAAATACACCTGACATTGATAAAAGGACTCCAAGTGATGAAGAATTTACCATATTCCTCACTAATCCATTGCAAAGCTGATTGCCCTCACTGTTATAAATGTGTATCTTGCATCTACTCTTTCAACTGAAATCCCTTGCGGCTGCACACTGGTTCAAGTAAGATGCCATGACTTGTGTAAGAGCTTAATACATCAATGACTGCTCCAAGTGCTGACAATACAAAATGAGTGAGCTTTCTCCAACCATCAGATCAGATGCAATAATCTTGTTACAGAACATTTATGCTTAAATTTAAATTTATAAAGCATTGCACAGGATTTTAACCATGCTATTTCACTGACCATAATGAAAATTGTCTGACTGCATGCCCTACAAGCTGCTGATAAAATGTATGTGTTAGGCACTAAGGGCAAGATGGATGAAATGGATTGGATGCTGCTGTGCTGGGATTTGTAATGCCTAAACTTTTAAGCTGCTTGACTTCCTTTCTGCTATCAAGGTCCTGGATTAGATGTCCAAGACTCAGTGGGAATAACAGCATAAATCAGTGGGAGCACATAGCTGCCTCACAGCAGCCAGCAAGTTCTGAAGGAAGCCTTTTAATTCTATCCATGATAAAGTTTTAGCTATTGCTAAGGAGGAAATATATACTGAATAACATTTCTGGCCATGGTTTAGTAGCTTACTCTGCAAATAAAAGGCACCGAAGATACCTTCTGTGCTTCCAAATCATGCATCCAAGACATGAAAATACTTATGTCCTTTCATGTGAGGAGATGAGGCAGAAGAAACACTTCAAGGGAAGGCAGTAAGGGTGGTGGCTCTTTTACACAGGGGGACCTAAGTTAAGCCTCCTTTCCAGCATATGTGAAATTAGAATCAGCTGCTTCCTATGCCTGAAATAATTATATCACCACCACCCAAAAGATCAATCTAAGTACAGCAGACATCATCAAACTCTTTTCTGAACTGTGCTATGAAGCTGCATGTAGCAATCACCCTTCAAATTATTTTCCTAAGCCAGGTCACCAGCATGATGTTCCTGGCATCACCATTCTCTAATGGTTCCTGGCATCTTGCATTCACAAATAAAGATTTAAATCCCACATTTCACATGCCTCTCAGCCTTTCACAGTATCACTAAATGGTTGAGGTTGGAAGGGAGCTCTGGAAGTTACCTGGTTCAACTTCCACTGCACAAGCATGTCCACCTAGGACTGGTTGCTCAGGACCATGTCCGAACAGCTTTTGAATACGTTTCAGGAGGGAGATTCCACAGCCTCTCTGGGCAACTTGTGCTGTGCTCAGTTATCCTCACAGTGAAAGTGTTTCCTGATGTTCAGAGGAAGCCTCCTGTATTTCAGCCTGTGCCTATTGCCTCTGCTCTTGTCACTGGGTAGCACTGAAAAAGAGCCTGGCTCCATACCCTTTTCACCCTCCCTGCAGATATTTATATACATTGACAAGTTCCCACCTGAGCCTTCTCTTCTCCAGACCAAACAGTTTCAGCTCTCTCAGCCTTTCCTCATAGGAGAGATACTCTACTCCCTTCATCATCTTCATGGCCCTTTGCTGGACTCTTTCCAGTGTATGTGGAGAGCTTCTCAGTACTGTCTGGTACTCTCCAGTACTGAGAAGCTCAGAATCCAAGTACTTCAGGAGTGGACTCAACAGTGCTGAGCAGAGAGAAAGGATCGCCTCCCTTGCCCTGGCAGCAACCACATGAGTCAATCCAGGTGCCACTGACCTTCCTTGTGGCAAGAGCACATGGCTGCTTCCTGTTGAACTTGCTGTTCACCAGGACCCCCAGTTATTATTCTGCAATACTGCTTTCCAGGTCAGCAGTCCCCAGGGAATATTGGTGCACTTCAACTCTGCTGTTTCCGTACTTTCCATTTCTCAAACTCCTGCATCATGTACAAATAAAATGTTCTTTGTCCGTGGTTGCCTGAAGCCTTACTTTTGAACTGTATGTGTTACAGGAAGCAGCTGCAGTACCACAATATCTCAGAGCTAGGACCTCCTGTTCTGATGAGATAAGAGGAACTGTGTAAAAGAAATGGAGGAGGAGTGAGGAGAGGAATACAAGTTTAATGATCTACCTGAATATTCACCTGGATTGTTGGACAGGGAGACACAGTTTATGCACTTCATATAATAAGTCACCAGGACTGCAAGTAATTTCATGTTCATGCAAAAGACCCCACCAATAAGTGCCACAGTTCTTGTTCATTTTAACTCCTTCATTTACTGTCAAATTTAATGCCAGATTATTCTATAGGAAAAAAGTTATCAAAATATGTGTTATTTATGTGTTACACAGTAAATTATTTTTGTCTTAAAAAAAATCAAATATCCCTGAAGTATCAATCATCACAGGGATCAAAATTAAGTTTACTCCTTCCACCACAGTTGTCACTCACAAAAAGAGCAACCTCTTCAAGAGAAAATAATGATCTGTACCCAAGTTTATAATACCAACAGAGGGGTATAAGAGGACACTTCAAAGTTTGAATCACACAGAGGTAAATAAACAATTACAGTTCTGAGACAGAGACAGAGTTTCAAGTCCCTTGTCCAGTGCCCCTAGTATCACATTTAGTATTGCAGATATAACATTAGTCATACAGTTAAATTATAACTCAAAAATGTGATCTAGTTAGGAGCAGCCAGGGCAGAAGTTAGGAGACCTATCTTCTATCTCACATTCCATAATTTCTTCTAAATGGGCAAATCCCAAAACATGTTTGTCTCAGAAATAGAATTATGTATATCTATTTTTATTTATTAATTAATGAGATGTTACATGGTCAATAATTTACTAATTATAAATATTGTTGGTATTAGCAGGAAAGCAAGACATATCCTGACTGCATGATTTACATTTTGTGATAATCCTTTCAATGACTTCATTGTACTGAGTGTTTAACAAAGAAGCATTCAGAGTGCACTACAACATACATGGCTGTAGTTTATGACCTGCTGACATGAACTGAATAATATATATCTTATATAATGCTGATCTAAAATATAATATATGGGCTTTGAATAATGAGTTTGCAGGCTGTTCTGTTAGACCCTTGGCTGGAGCCCTAGAAGTTTATACACAGATTTCTTTGTAACCTTATAGATCTTTCCTGTTGTATGCAGAAACTTATCTAGCCCTTTCTGTTTTGCACCTAAGGAAAAAAGATTGAAATATCTTAACTCTCCTTGCTCTCAGTGTGTCTGGCGTGTGACTTCCACCCTGGCAAGTAGGGAAGGAGATTCAGTCAGTGTTCAGCTCTGCGTAACTTTATCAAATCTCTTACCTTTTTTATAATGAAAAAACCATTCTTCACTCAAGACATTGACATGTGCTGATGACAGAGAGGTACCTTCTGAGGTATGCAGATTGCAGAATGTCTGAATTTCTTTTTGCAAAGTCTAGAGATTCAAAAACTGCCTCTTGGGTTATGGCAAAGGCAAAATTAGAGGTTCCTGAAGTAACTCCATAAAAGTACAGAAAAAGCTTAATAAATCATGTAAACTGTACTATACTGCACCAACCTTTAACACACGTGGGACATGAGGGTCCTTAAACAGCATCTTCAAAGTCTGTCATGAAGCTCAGCTTTATATCACTATATTACAAACCAGCGCGAAGAGCCCTCTCCTTGTTCGTTAGTAATCAAACAAAGCGTTTCTGTCTCTCAACATTTACCATTCAATTTGTTAAATGTCACAGAAGAAAAATAAAATTAAAAAGACATCAGTTCATAATGTATTCTTTAAAGTTTCATCATCCCATGACTCCATGTTTCTCCATATTGACCTAATTTGCCATGACAGGAACATGTCCATGTTTCAGAACATTCCAAGTGTAGAAAGTACTAAATCTTAGTGAGAATTGTGTGCTACCTCAGCAAACAGAGCCATCTTTATTAACATTAATTTCACCATTCATAATAAAATAGATCATTAAGAAGACACAACTGTACTAAGTGAAACATGATTTATTTAGGCACCTAATATTTTAATTGTCCCTGTTAGGGATTGGTCCTTCCTCATATGGCACTTTGACATTCTTTCTACATCAGACCTCATTGTAGTTACTTGGTATCTTGCCAGATTACCTGTGAATTCAGATTTTGTTAGGACTGTCTGACACTCTAAACAAATCTCACCATATAAAAACTTCAACTGGAATTGAACAAGTAGGCTGGAAGGTTAAAATAAATCCATCCATATCTGTTATCATTATGCACTGACAGCAAAGGCTACTGCAGGAGTTTCAGTCATGGTGGAGAGAAGTCCACATCACAAAACTGATGCCTTAGGATTTTAGCTTTTATATTTTTCATACATTTGTAATCCTGAAATTCTTTAGTGTGTAACTCTAAACTCCATGTATAAAGTGTTAGCTACTGTTTTCCCATTCGGTTAGACAAAATAACTCCTCTCCAGGTCTGAGACCCAAAGACATCTTACAGTCTCAGGCCCAAAAAAAGTAAAAAAAGGTGGGATGGAGGGAGGAAACTGGGGGTAAATGACTTCATTACCTGAGGCTCTAATTGGAAGATTAAACCCCAATATACTAATGTACTAAACTTATAAAAGTATGAAATCCCATGACCCGTTGTCCATTTTGGATGAAGCCCCTGGGAGGGGGGGGAACTCTGTCTGCCCTAGAAGTACCTGAAAGCCCTTCAATAAATATAACTGCTTTTTCACTCTCCTAGTTTCGTGTGGCTTCTGTTTTAGGTCCTAATGGATAAGGCATCAAAACCATAAATACAAGTAGTCTAATCCTGTATTGTTTAAAGATCTTAAGTGAGAAGAATTGAGAAGTTGTTAAAATTAACCTTCTCTTTTACCTTCAAGGTAGCCATCCTAAAACAAGATTGAGGCATTCCAGCATTATTGTCAGTAAGGTTCTATTTCCAAGTTTAATTATTCTGCAAATGCAAAAGTTTCTGTAGCAGTCATTGCTATTAGGCACCAACGTAGAAATGTGAGAATTCAGAAAATGGGCGAAAAAGATGGGCAAAGTGGTGAAGATTTAGGTAAGATGTCAAATTGGAACATTGTGCTGAAATTATTGCAAAATACTTACTGGCAGAGAGAATAATAAATCTGGCCAACTACATTTATTAAAAGTATTCTGTTATGCATTATTTATTTACAAATAATCATCTTCTAGATATTTAAGTATTAGAGAGACCCTTTTTTTCCCTAGAAAATTAATTAATTTAGCTAACCCGGTATAATCCATTTATCTAATTTGCCTACTTTTTTATTCTACAAGCTACCTGTAATTTGAGCTGTCACATTAATATATAGTGATTCTAGTGCACTTAATCAGGACAACTCTAAAATGAAAAAATGGAGGAAAATGCATAAACATTTACAAGGTCATCTGCCAGCATATCATTTCATGAGTGAAAATATCCTCTGAGGCACACTTTAACCTTGAAAGACAAGGTCAACATGAGTTTACTTAGTTGATTATTCTCAAATAAACTAGCACCAGTTTGCTCAGTGCCAACATAGGAAAACTCCAGGAAAACTGGCATATCCAAGATATTGGTTATTTGCAACTCCCTATTTTCTTTTTTTCCCCCTTGTTTTTCTTTTTTTTTTTTCCTTTTCCTTGTTTTTTTTAGTTTTCAAGTTCAGTTATGCAATAAGCAGAGGAATGTGTGCATTGATGGCTTCACAGTGCAGAGGTTAAGAGCAACATTCTAAAAAGGCAAAAAGTATGAAGAATTAGTCACCTATCACCACTACTTATAGAGAGAGAGTTTTCCAACACAAGGAGTGTCATTAGTTTCTTGGTTACTTCAATGATTATTCAGCATCACTTTCAGCCAAAAGAGATCTTTTTTTAATTAACATGCTCACATCTTTGTTCTTTAGGACTAAAGTCTTCCTGCAGGAACCCAGGGCTTTATCACTCTGGGTTTAATCATGGTCTATGACACTACTCAGCACTACCCAAACAAGCAGAATTTGGTGAGCCTCTTTATTAAGTAACACACCTGAGATAATATGGGAACCTTGTCTGCACTTGCTGTAAAATGGCCAAAGCAAAGTTTGCAGCAGTCACTTGGAGCCATAAAAGTGCAAAGAGACATATTTCTGAGAGATCCCTTGTCCCTCACTCTGATATCACTATGGCAAATCGAAGCACAAGTGCTTGTACTTACAGTGTTGTGCCATTAACAATGGCAACATTTTCTCATAATAGTTCATATATATTTCAAAACTGTTACCAATCCTAATTAACAGAATATTAATAACATAGACTTAGCTCCTCAGCCTATTCAGTATTAGGCTGCAGACCAGACTCTAGCATTAAGAGGAACAAACTTCTCTTTTAGGCAAAGTTTATAATTGCTTTAGTTAAAAGTACTAGTGTAGATGTGTCTTGAGATCTACTTTGCTCCAGGAGTTCCTTTCTGTCTTGATTAGGCAGGATCTGGTTATTTGCAACCATCTATTCTTCCAGGCTTTTTTTAAACAGATTGCTCATGGAGATGTGAGGATTTAACAGGAAGTAACAGGCATTCCTTTGACACATTAAAAGGATTAACAAGAGTTCCTCTTTTCAATCCTTGTATGCATTTTTCTGTAAGATATAGTTTAAAAATTGTGTGTTGCATTTGGAGCATGAGTGCTTATATGGAAAACTCTTTACTATATAAATAAAAGCTTATCCTGTGAAAGCTAAGTAATTGCATATCTTGGAATGTGGATGCAGTCCAGATAGCAAATCAGTTCTAGTGTGAGACTATAATCATAATAATTCACAATGTCATAATTCACAACTACCATTTTTAACCAAGGTAGGTTTTAAAACCTCTTTACATCTATAAACCAAACATTGATATTTACCATGAAGCCTCCTCATGCTATGTTTCATCCCATTTTGTCAATCAATACCTAATACAGTGTTAGTCTAGTTATATACATACAATGTAATTATACAGAGAATATAATTATATTGTAAGTGGACATCCTCCTATTAAACATAACAATGCTTTAGACATGGGTAGACTAAAGAAACAAAGCTCTACAGAGTTGTGTACAATTATTATTTTCTAAACAAAGAGCTGAAATGTCATATGAAGATAGAGCACAATAAAAGTGATTGATATGTAATTTTTTTATTAGTCAAGATATTGTATTCTGACTATTTTACAATGCACTCCAGATACAAAAAAGTGTGTCATGATGCTGCTTGAAGACATATATATTTCTGTTATTGATTTAACCAGTTTAAATTACACTATTGTTTTCAAGCAAAGCTTATAATCCTTTTTAGATGAGTGACATGTTTTCTTTTTAGCTTTAGTGCTTTACAGAAGAAAAGATGAAGCAGAGAGCATCAGATCTAGGAAGCACGTGCATCAGCTGTTATCAGTCACCTAGCTCATACTTGTCTCCTTAATGTGGTTTCAGAAGGTCAGACCTGTAGCAGATATATTAATCAGGTGACTAAAGACGCTTAGCCCAGTGCTCTTGAGGTAGCGACAGAGTCTTTATGCGAGCGAAATCCCTGCCAGGATGAGTTGCAATGGTTTTACAACTCTCCCAAAGGACAGAGTTCTAGCTACCGCAGATAACCTGTTTCTGCTGGCTCCTCTAGAAATGAGAGTTTCCCCAGGCGTGGTGTTCTAGCACTGGCGAGAATAAAAGACTACACAGAGGGCTCTTCTCTGGGACAACAGCTTATTTATTATGAATCCAGTGTTGCATTATGAGGGTCCAGGAAGGGAGTCCAGAGACATCCACATGGCTGGAGTAATCCAGAAGAAAGAGGCCAAGAAAGCCCTGCAGGGCTCCTTTTAGAGGGAGGTGGGACCCGGAAACACCCAATGGAAAACCGCATAGTTCAAAATGACCAGTGAAGAGGAGAGCTTCCCAGGGCATAGACATATATGGAACCTAAGGTATGGATACAGGTAACACAAGAGAAATACGGTATTTCACCACAGCTCAGGTAGAGGGTTCAGATATTGGACGGAGAAGGTTGAGGGCATTGCCTTGGCTTTCTTCCCACCAAACCTGAAGCTCAAAAGCCGCAGCTTCTGCCAAGTACGCTGCTACAGGTGACAACAGGAACATCAGCACTGATGCATATCACTCACAGAAGTAAAACCTCTCTTCTTCGGCCATTGCTGCCCTATCAGGACACCATTGCAATGAACAAATTGTTACACTTATTCTCATAAATGTATATAAAAAGAACTACCATAAGTGCACTTCCTTCAGACCTACAGAATAGGTCTCCTCAGATGCAGACAAAGGAGGACTTTTGCAGAGAGAGGGGGAAAAACATGTATGTATTCTCTAAGTTGGTCATACCATATGGGAAGAAACCTACAAGGCTGGTGCATTTCCAAAGAATGAATTAGACAACAACAAACACAGTGGATCAACATCCCCAAGACTACTCAGCGCAGGGTGAAAAATCCAATCTAATTATCAAAAAGTCAGTACCTGTAAGTAAATTAAGACTCTAAGTTCCTGTGGTGAGTTGACCTTGACTGGACACCAGGTGTCCACCAAGCCCCTCTATCATCCGCCTTGTCAGCTGGAAAGGAGAGTGAAAATAAGAAGGAAAACGTCTTTTAGATTGAGATAAGGCAGTTTACTAAAGCAAAAGTGCTTTAGTGCACAGTGCTTTAGTTTTCTTGTGCACATGCACAAGAAAAGGGACAAAACCCAAAGATGTTATTCTCTACTTTCCATAACCAAGTGATACCTGGACACTTGCTGGGAAGCAGAGCTTCAGCATACCTAGGGGTCGCTCTTGGAGGCAAACATTGTAAAGAATGCCCCCCCCCTTCCTGCTCCTTTTCTTAGCTTTTATATCTGAGCTGACATCATATGGTATGGAATATTCCTTTGGTCAGTTTGGGTCACCTGTCCTGTCTGTCCCCTCACAGGATTTTGCCCACCCTCATCCTGCAGATGAGGTTGAAATGTTGGAGAGAGGGCACTGATGCTGTGCCAGCACTACTCAGCAGTAGCCAAAGCACTGGTGTGTTATCAGCACCTGTCCAGCTACCAGTGCAAAGCACTGTGAACACTGCTGTGGGGAAATGAGCTCCATCTCATAAAAGTGCTTATGCCAGATGCTCTCGAGGTAGTGACAGCGCCTTTATGCGAGCGGAATCCCTGCCGGGAAGAGTTGTATAACTCTCCCAAAGGACAGAGTCCTAGCTACCGCAGAGAACCTGTTTTTGCTGGCTCCTCTAGGACGAGAGTTTCCCCAGGCATGGTGTACTAGAGACGACGAGAATAAAAGGCTAGACAGAGGGCTCTTCCCCGGGATAACAGGCATTTATTGTGAGTCCAGTGTTGCGTTCTGGGGGTCCAGAGATATCCAGGTGGATGGAGTAACCCAGAAGAAAGAGCAAGGAAGAAGCCCTGCAGGGCTCTTTTAAAGAGAAGTGGGACCAGGAAACGCCCAATGGGAAACCACATAGTTCAAAGTGACCAGTGGAGGAGGGCTTTCCAGGACATAGTCATATATGGGATCTGAAGTATGGATGCAGGTAATACAAGGGAAATATGGGATTTTATCACAGCTCAGGTAGGGTTCAGATATTGGAGGAAGAAGGCTGAGGGCTTTGCCTTGGCTTTCTTCCCATCAAAACCTGAAGCTCAAACGCAGCAGCTTCTGCCAAGTGCGCTGCTACAATCTCAGCCAGATCCAATACAGTTCCCATTAAGGTCAGCTGAATGTTAGTCAAAACAAGGAAGAAGGCTGTACATCTGACTAAATATTGGTAGCTAATTTGGGGTGATTTTAAGAACTCTTATCTTCTATTAATTGTACTGACTAGATGAAAGTTTGGGTACCTTGCTCACATGTTCATGCTTGCATTTAGAAACCTAAATTTAGATTTTTAGAATCTAAAGCTGATGATCTCTAGAGGTACCTTCCAACCTTAACCATTCTGTAACCTCATGGTTTCTCAGTTCCATATGCCTACTCAGCAGAAAATTGTGAAGCAATAAAACATTTTGGATATCTCAACCTTCTCAAAACTTTGAAATCATAAACGTTTCCACATATGGCACAAGACTATTTAGAAATGTGCATTGCAACAAAAGTTTAGCATAAGCACAGAAACATTTAACTTTGACAAACACAAATCAAAGTTTAAAGCAACTAGTGATATTCATATTCATTGCCCCTCTTTGTTTACATCTTCAAGCTTTAATTTCCAAGTTATTTTATATATATTTTATCATTAAATTACAAAAAGCATATTCAAGGTGACTGAATCCTCCTGTATTAATGCTGGCTCCGGGGGCCTGCTCGAGGCCACTCAGCACTAGTCTGGGAGTGACCCTGGTTTCCTGGGGGCTGCCGCTTGCAGTTTCCCCAAACACAGGGTGTCCTCTGGCAGCTCTTTTAATGCTGGCTCCTCTGGGTGAGACAGAGCCCCGGGCCAATGTCGTGGGCGCAGGCGAGAATAAAGGCCAGAGAGAAGGGCCCTGATGTGATTTCCAGCTGTTTTATTTCCCGGGGAGAGGCAGGGAAGGCAGAAGACGGTCTAGGGTCCAGGAGAGGCGGCACGAGGATCGCGAAGAGCTGGAGGCTTCAGGGACCAGAGACAAAGGCAGGGGGACGGCAGGTCTTTTATAGGGATACAAGCAGGGGAAAGTAACCAATTGGGGTACAAGGATTTACATGTAACCAATCGAGAACTGAACAGCAACGAAGTTTCTAGAACTTAACCTTATAAAGAACATTAGGTAATACCATAACTAACCAATAAACTGAAATATGTAAATGAAGGTACAAGGGATGCTGAGGGTGAACCAGAAAGCTCACCCTGACCAGGGAGGGTGGCCTGAGGGGCTGTGGCTTTTGCCACATATGAAGCTACACCGTATGTATCAGAATTGCCTGTTCATAGTCAGTGACTGGTGAAGGGAGATATCCATTAGCAATTAACCCTAATCTACTAGTTTAGTAGGCTTCACCCATCTACAAAGCACACTCAGAAAGCCGAGATCACTTCTAACCCATCATACACCACTCTCAGTGTGGGGTAGACTCGCTCTCCTCCCTTTCATTTACATCTTCAGCTCCCTCCTTCCTTCGAGGGTACGCAGCATTACTTGGAGGTACACTTTGGTCCACCTTGCACAAAACAGCTTACACTGAAGTCACCTACTGAATAAATTGAAGCACTGCTTTTAAAATATATGCCCGTGTTTTAAAGTGAGGTGAATTTCCATTTACAGCTGAAGCAAGATTTAGAGGAGATCAATGAAGCCTCCCTCAGCTGATACAAAAAACAGATTTTGTAGACTTTAGAATAATCAAAGAGTTAACCTAGTTTCATTCCTTCCTGAGTAAAGCTCACTGGTAGGCTTTTATTATGTTAATTTTCCAAACTTGCAAAGCAAAAAACTCAGTAAACTGAAGGTAACCAAAGGGGCTGTTTGGTAGAGACAGAAATGAACTGTGTCTTTTGAAGTGTTCCGGAGAAAATGTGTTCAGAATATTTAAGTCTCAAGTGAGTTACCAAAGGTTATTCATTCACAAGTGAGATAAATTCATACCTGTCAAATTGTCTGGATCCTCTGTGTGATCACTAAGGCCTCAAATCATTTATTTTTTTCCCCAGTGAAAGTTCAAGATTTTCACATATCCAAATTTAGTAGCATTTCCCGTGTCTGAAAATAAATGAATTCATTTTCCTTTCATCTCACTTTCTACTTTTACAAGACTAGTGTGGAGAAAAAAAATAAATCCAGGTTGGCTGGCATAAATTTTTTTACGTACAATTTCACAGTGCAAACAGCCTGCAACCTCCTTACAACAAATATTATACTTGTAAACAATCTTTTTAGAAAAATCCTGTGGCTGGCAGTGATTTAAAAGTATTTCAAACCATTCAACACCTGCATAGACCTTGAAGACTTTTCTACTGCTTAAGTTCTTGGATGTGCAAAAGAAGCATTTCTGAACACAAAACCTTTACTTCTTCTGCACTTTGACACTTTATCCAAAAAAAATTATTATAATCACCCTAAACTTGCATTATTGTAACAAAATGAATCACTGTTTCTATCATGCAAAATGTGGACTCTGTTTGATATCAGTTCTGTGGATTGATGAAAATTCAGTGGAGCGGGCTTAAAGAAGGAGCTGAGAAGTCAGCATGAATAGCAGAAACCTTACATTTTCAATGACAAAAGAGATGGTTAGGGCAGTCAACAGAGAAAGTTTGCTCGTTAAGCCAGAACATTAAAAATGGTGGACAGAAGGACTGGCCAGGAGTCACACTACTGAGAAACACAAAAAGAGACAGAGACTAATACTGTTGATGTCTCCTGTATTTTCCTAAACTGTTTTTATTACTGATTGCACCTAATAACAATTTAAAATGTAGATGGGTTCAAGGTTACACTCAACAAATAACCAAATTTTCATAAAAGAATATTTATATTTTACATTTCCGACTACATGGAAAATAGCTTTATTTTATTTCACTTCAGAAAGAAATAAAATGTCCAATAAATTTTTCACATGCTTTATGTCAAAATTAAAAAGAACCCAGAATATAAAGTTTCTCAAATGACAATTCTGTAATTTTTACTTTTTCTCTTGTGAAGTATTCTATTTCACAGCATATAGGTCCTACCTTTTGCTGCATTTGGCATCTCACTACATTGAAATAAAATGAAATTTTAAATAAGGTAGTGGGGCAAAAATGTTGAAACCCTGCTTTCTGCCTAGATACCTAATTTCAGAATTCTTACTTTTCCATGTAATATCATTAAACCTCAGAAACAGCAAAATACCTTAAATCATATATCATTCTCTTAAATTTACACATTTCTGGACAAAATTTTAAATTCTCTCATCCAGTCACACTATTGTGGTTGACATATTTTTATTATTATTTTTAAATCCATGAATAATTTTTATTGTCAAATCTATGCATTTCTCCTCACTTAGGATATGGTGGTTCTGAAAAAATCAGCCTACATATTTTCTACAGTTTTGATCATGTCTGATTCATGATGGGGAACAGCTATTGGTGGAGAATTAAAACAAAGAAATAGTCAATCAAAGGAAGAGCAAAATATTTAGTCTCCTAAAACTGAAAGAGTGAAGTATTCCATGCTTGTACCTTGAACATGACTGAGTTGCTCCTTTGGATAGTATTTTTTATATTTACATAGGTAAGTTAGAATGTGCATACAAATTAAATATAAAAGAGTATTATTATTGTTGTTGGTGTTGTTATTAGAAAGGCACTTCATTTAACCTTCCATTATATGCATATAAAACTGAAAAAATCATTTTCAAGGGTTCTGATAGCATTGTTAGTGTACTAGCTACATTATTCTAATCCACTATTGTAGAATGTACAAAGCTGATATATTTTGATCCTACCAAAGGGAGAATCTGGCCCAATGGGGTCAGAGGGGAATGTAGCAGCATATGTATATTGTATAAATACAAATAAAATAGATCACAAGGTACTCAGAAAATGACAGATACTTTAATTCTTAAAAGGCTTAGACTTTCAACCCCTTTAGAAATTATGAAATGAAGAATAACAAAAAAACAACCCCCCATTATTATCCAAGCAGAAGTGGTATAAGATCATTTATCTTGATGGATGTCACCTTAGAGCACATATTATCCCTATCTCTCAAAGTGTTTTTTCCCCCTTATTTCATCTCTGACATTCATTGTAAATTTAATGATCCACATACGATTTGCTGGTGTCTCAGTCTGGTGTTTTGAATCATGAAACTAGTACTAAATTTATGGCACTGCAGTACCACTTAGTGAATCATTAAGCAGTACAGTGATTTTAACGATTTGGATCACACTGGACCTCATCACTGTATAATGAGGTTCCATTTAGTGTAAATTTTATGTAAAAATTCAATTTGCAAACCAACAACATGAAACTACAACATTTTTTCTAACCTGACATTGCATTTATTTATTATGATTTCCATCAGTGTTTCACATGGGGAAAGAAAATGCTGCCTCATTACAAAAATAATTTTTTACAGTCCTCACACCACTGAAAAATATATACTTTCAGACTGGTATTTTTGTAGAAATCTATTATAAAACATAAACCTCTAGAGGGCATAGATGTGGTTATTAAAGTACTATGAATTAGACTGTGGTATTACTGATGTGGTTGAGTTCTTGGAGAAGTGATTGTTCAAAGGACTCCCAAGCCCTTCTCTGCTGTCCAAGAGGATCCACCAACCCAGAGGGGAACAGTCCTTACTGCCAGCTCAGTAGTGTTGGATCATTCCATTACTATCTTATTATAGACTCTGTTTCTCAAACCAAAGGCTTATGATGCTGAATGTTTATAAATTCCTTCTCTAAAATGCACTGAAGGACTGGCTAGGTATACGTAACCAACCCAAATACAGATTCCCCATTTTAATGAGTTTTGCACTGTAGAAACTCTACAGGGTACAATGGAGCTGATGGACTGTTAGAGCAGCTACCAGCTCCTATAGAAAGTTTTCCTTCTGCAAAGTAGTAATTTTAGACATTGTTTTCAGTAAAGTTTGCTTCTCAAGTCAATTTCCATCGAGCAAAAGCAATCTAAAATATTCACAAATAGTAATTGGATCATAGTCTCTAACTCCATCGCACCTAACCTCTTGGTAGTGTTAACCAATCTGGTTGGTCCAGAGTCCTAAAAGAGAACTTTAATGGGAAGGAAGCACAGTTCTTGAATAAACTGATGTTTGTTTCAGCTCTTCCAGTCCAGATTATATGCATTTAAGGAACCTGAGATTTAGTTAGTTGTCATTGAAGCACTGCAGTATTTTTGAGGTGGTGTAAAACAATGGGGATATACTAAAAATCCTTACATTAATTGATATTTCAACAGCACATGACAGCTCAGACTCGCTAAGTATTTTAGAGATGCCAAAGGTAACCAAAGAGAGGAATAAGATAAGATGGGAGTTTTTCCTCCGAAGGAAAATTAAAGAAATTCAGTATATCAAATGCTTGTAAGTGGCAAATAAGCAAAGTAGCATAATGATTCTAAAAAAAGTCTTCAAGAAATGCTCATGTTACAAAACATCCTATATGGTGCAGCCATTTTCTTAATGAGTACCCTACTCAGATATCCATTGCTAAACATAAAACACAGAAACATTCTGCTAAATAACATCAATGGCTAAGAAATCTGTGATACTACTTGCCTGTACACTTTTAAAATGGAAAGTAATATACTAGAGGTAGAAGCTCCTCTCAGCTTTTCAGCTTTCTTTTCCATGGTGCAGTTGTAGGTATAATATTTTGTGGAACCAGGACCATTCAGTAACCTGGCTTGAGCGACAATAAATCTGGCTGTATAGAGAGTTATGTTGTTGCTGTACAGTTAGAAAGAATAGTAGATGAAACATAACACAAGATCTCTAGCAAACGAAATACACATTTTTAAAAATTTAAAATTGAATCCATACTTGTAACAATGTTTAGGAAATAATAAGTCTTGCTTTCATCCAGCTGAAGGAATATACATGTGCACATTCTCACGCATGACAGATTCAACGGCAGTCTCATTCATGGTTTGGTGAGTACCAGAGCTAAACAACCTGAGATTCCTATGGTTTTGTGTGTCACAGATGATACCCTCTCTTTTTAGAGATGCTACATTTCCAGTGTACATTTCCTGCTCATCTGCTTTGTGTGGATTCTCTGATGTCTAATGATGGTTGAACAGTGGTTGCAATATTTTCTTCAACTGGGTCACTAACTGGGTCCCTCTCTCCAACTTTGCAATCTACATCACACAATTCCACTGATCTGTGATCCATGAAACCTATACTCTGCTGTGAAATTTGGTCAAAACTAACTAAAGGGTATTGAGAGGAGGGGTTGAGGAAAATAATTGAACAGACATAGATCAAGATAGTATAAATGCAGATACTTTTTTAAAAATCAAAATTAAAAGAAAACCAAACAGAAAGTTGCATTAGCAGTTTCCCAAAGGCTGCCTTTTGCTTAAATTATGTGGAACATTTCAATTTACTGTTGACATGATCTCAAAACTTTATAACAAGGTTTTTTCAACATGCTGTATAAACTCATAACACTCAGAGCATTTAAATGAACTGGCCTGCAATTTTTCTATAAAATGGATGTAGCAAAACCACAAAAAGGCTTTGCAATCTCAAAAGGATGCTTTTGTTATAACATGAGCCAGAACAAAAAATTTTTAAAAGAGAAAAAACATGCAATTTGCCAAGTGAGACAGAGCAAACTATGAGGGTTGGAAAAGGTACCCCAACATTCACCTCTGTCTGTCACAGTGTAATTACCAGCTGCTTGTGCTGATTTACTAATGAAAAAAAAAGGTTTTTGTGGATGAATAACGGTCTACTCATCCATCAGTCCTGGTCAGCTCTTGGCCATTGACAAAGTTCTGGTCAATTTTAGCCAAGCTTGATAGAGTAATAGAAGAGCCAAAGGTATTTAATTGGAACAAGTGTTTTTAGAATTAGCAGATGGGCTATGAATGGTCTCCATAGGTAGCCATAACCCTGCTGACCTAACTCACCTGTGCTGATGGCCTGCTGGCACATGTGCAGCCTGGAATCAGTGAGCCCTCTGTGGCCACTTGCCCAGTCAGGAGTTCAAGTGGATGGGAGGCACCTGTGGGCACTACACGAAGAGTAAAGGAACTTATAGAGGGTGTGAAAGCGAATTGAAGGTGATGAAGTAGCAAATTAAATTATTTTACTAATTTAGAAGAGGATTTACATCCACTGGTGACTAAAAATCTCTACAACTCAATGACAACATATTTTCTCTTTTTCTGGTGTCTTACCAAATTAACTTTACATAGTTAGAAAACAAGTGATAATGTACCCTTTGGAAAACAGGAACTATTGGTAGCAGCAGCACCACTTATTTTATTACAAGGACTTTCTCAGATGATTGAGACTATCCAAGGCATCTGGACCACACAAGCAGTGTGGCCAATACAAGAAGAATTCTTGACAAAAAATACCTTGAGACATTCATCAGCAAAGGTTAGCTAACCGACAGATTAGTGTGACAGCTTTTTACTGGCTTCCTGAACGTCTTTGTTCCAGCTCACACAGAGCACACAGTTCATCCAACACAGAGATTAGACATCTATACACATACCAAATAAACCTTCAATGCAGGTAACATGGCACTATGCAGAAAAACAATAAATTATTGTTGAGCATTTTGTCTGTGAGAAGGTAAAGGTGTTCAGAAAAAAAAAACCTTACCACTGTTGTCAAAGGTGACTCATGATTCTGGCCAACAGCCTAAAACATATCAAAGGTTAATGTATATTTCAAAATATTTCATGCAAAACGGAAATTTTAAAGGCAATTTGAAAACCCATCTCATAAATCAGCATTTTCTTTAATGTTGTCTGGAATCTATCTCAAGTTTGCGTTATTTCTCTTATGAAGTATAGAACAGCCATGTATAGTCTTTATTTTAAGGGTAAGATGAACACTAAAAAGTTTGAAAGATGAAGTTTCTAAATGTGAAAGTATCATTTTGTGGCTGTGATTTGCAAAAAAAATGTACTCAAGCTAACCCTGAAAAGAAAAACAGACACTCCTCTCTACATACATACACACACACAAAGGTTTGTCACAGATGAGCTGAGGGATGAATGCATTTGAATACTTGAAAGTCTGTATTCTTTTATTTCAGACAGCTTGGTTTGGCTAACTGCATTTTCAAGCATTCACAAAAAAAATAACAGACACAACTAACTTGGTTTTGGCCTCTTACCCACAATATGACTAGATAAACTTGTATTTGTCTAAGTTTTCTTCAGTCATTTGTTAAAGTAACAAGTAATTCTTCTGCTTAAAATTTAAGTTGTATGCTGCTGAGTTTTTAAAACACTGTGTAATGTTTTGCAGCTTAGTTATCTGGGACTATCAGGACAGCCAACATCAGCTTAGTATGTTTTATTCAAGATAATAATACTCTTGGCATTATATATTTATTTATTTTAAATTTGACATTGAATTCCTGTGTAATAAAAAATCTGTATCATAAAAACAAAGAAAACTTTCCCATGGGAAGAATTTCTATCTTTTCATTCATTCACTTTCATTTTTTTAGGATTTTTTTTTTTCTGCACATAGCAGCACCAACCCCTTTATGTACAGTGCTACCTCCTATTATATGATCTTAATTTTATGTTTTGGTAGCAAATAAATATATGAAACCAAATAACAAGCAGAAATTTGTTTGACAATGGCATGACTAATATCACAAGAAGGCCTGAATGAAAATTATGATGAAGAGCAGGATCCTGCTAAGGAATATCACCATCAGCCTAGTAACCCATGGAGATGTTTGGCTAAAGCAAGATATTTAGAGGTCTTATTTATAAGGACATGTAGACTGCCAAAGGATTGCTAACTTTATTAATTCTCAGGCTGTAAATGAAGTTCCTGTACTTAAAGGCCTCATATTTTTCCATTCACAGATATTTGCTTTTCACAATGCTTTTATTTCAGGTACTTCTGCTCACTTCTTTCACTGTGCATCCTCCAGGATATTAATGAAAAGCAGTAATATAGACATATACGAAGGGGTTTTAGCACACATATGCATAAGTTTGCATTTAGTTTTTTATATTTAAATTGTAATGGTGGAAAACTTTTGGAGAAAGTCCAGTTTTTACAAAACCCTCAAGGAGTCTTAACTTAATGGACAAATAATATAGTTAAAGAAAATGTTTTTATACTGTTGCTGGTTATTTACTTTGATACTGAGTTCTAAAGTATTCTTTTTAACATTAAGAAACCTTAGGCACAAGATGATTTATTTGAAAACTGAAATTTATTGGTAGTCCATTGTTGATCTTATCATTCTGATTTTAAAATATCTGATCAGGGATTTTTTCTGCTCCAACAGTTTTAATTTTGCAAGCCACTGGACCTTAATGTGAGCTAATCTCTTTACCTATTTTGTAGTGGAGGGGGAAATCTAAGTAGGCTTTTTTGTTTAAAATAACGACTTCATGTGCATGAACAGCAATTACTGACATTTCATAAAGTTCATATTGCTGTTCTGTACAGCTCAAATTTCTGTCTTGGGTCTGTATCAGGGAAACAAAACACTTTGGAAACAGAGCCTGAAATGAGATGCTAAGGTAATATAGGAGTGAGTCCATTGTAATAGCACAGTTTTCACTTTATTGCATTGTATTTTAAAGAGACTTGAACATAATTGTTTTCCATTTTCCTCCTCTTTTACACTGATAAATTCTGTGTGTCATAGTTTAACCACAGCCAGCAACCAAGCCCCACACAGCCACTCAGTCCCCCACCAGTGGGATCCAGAATAGAATTGGAAGGGTAAAAGTGAGAAAACTCATGGGTTGAGATTAGGACAGTTTCATAGGGTATGGTGGTTTGAGGAGTTTGTAAGGCCTAGATTTTGGGGTGTGGTAGGGGCCAAAAGATGGCTCCTGTAAGGAGCTTCCAGAAGCTCCCACAGCTGTTCGGTCAGGGCCTATCTCAGATGGCTCCTGGGAGATTGATGTGCTGTTTTCCACAGTTGGACCAATTAGGAAGGACAGAAACGCCTCTATATTTAAAAAGCAATCTCACTAGCACGCACGCGCGTGCCATGTAGTCACGTAAGTGTAGGTTAGGCAGAGGAGAGGGAGTATAGCAAACAATTGAGAAAAACAACTGAACCATCAGATATGAAAGCCAGCAGACTCTGCCAGTCCGCCAAAGAAGAGGAGCAATGGAGGAGGAGGTTCCTGCATCATCAGAACTGAAACATTCTCATGGCCTGTGGTGAGAGCCTTAAATCAAACTTGGAGCGGAGATGGTGCAGAAGGGATTGACCTCCTACAGAAGGGGTTTTGGTCTGGTGAGGAATAGACAGTTGACGACTGCTTCTACTCCTAGCAGGCTTGAACTGCAGGAGTTGGTGAGGTAAAGAAGCTTTGGGTCACCCCCACCCTAAGTATGGATCAGACTGACCTGGGACAAAACAGCGACAGCAGTTTCGGGTGGGCCGCATGCCAACTTCTGCAAACCATGCCACGGTGCCAAAGGAGAGAGAGAGAGACCCCTCCAGGTATAATTGCTAAGAAGAGGAAACACCTGAGCATCTGAGGGCTAAACCACTACAGAGGGAAAGCAAAAGCCACGCATACAAGCAAAGCAAAGCAAGAAATTAATTCACTGCTTCCCACAGGCGGGCAGGCAGGTGTTCAGCCATCTCCAGGAGAGCAGAGCCCCATTATACATAATGGTGACTTGGGAAGACAAACGCCATCACTTCACGTTGTCCCCTTCCAGCTTCTTCCTCCCACTTAATACACTGAGCTTGATGCCATTGGTCTGGAACATCCCTTTGGTCAGTTTGGGTCAACTGTCCTGGATGTTTCTCCTCCCATGCACCCACAGCTTCCTCACCAGCATGGCAGTACAAAAAGCAGAAAAGGCCTTGGCTCTGTGTAAGTCCTGCTCAGCAATAACAAAAACATCTCTGTATTATCAACCCTGTGTTCAGCACAAATCCAAAACACAGCCCCATATGAGCCACGTGGAGAAAATTAACTCTGCCTCAGCTGAAACCAGCACACTGTGTTAAGGATATTCTGCCATGGAAAATAAGCCTCCTTTCTTGTATCATGTGCAGAAACTATAAAAAGGGTTGTATTAGGAGAAAAACGTGATATATGTCCAATGAATTCTTAAAATAATGGGAAGATAAGTGGATGAATGCCTATAAAGCTGTTGGAAAACAAAGAAAAGTGAAAGTAGCAAGTGTGAAAGTATTACAGAAAACAATGATGGTCTTAATGTGTGGTAGACATACATATAGATATAGATTTATAGATATGATATCAGACTGATTCTGGAGTTTCTACATAGGTCTGACTTCTACACAGTCCAATACGTTTTTGAAAGTTGCAGTTGAATCTTGTGCAGTGTTAACTATAGCATTAACTAGGTTAGTTCACATTATCATACTTCAGACGATAAAGGACTGCATTGGTTTCCATGTTTTAACACTGACTATTCAGTTAGAACTAAATGATAAACCTAAATCTATCTTGTGCACATAAAGTGAGAATTTTGAAACTGAGAAATAAGAGTAAATTTGAAAAATTAAAAAAAAAAAAGTGCTGTAAAATAATAATTATAGTAACAACTGTAATAATGGTAAACTCAAGCCTGGGCTCTAAGCTGCCATTCTCTTTCATGGGATATGCGAAGTTTGAAATCCCAATTTGAAATGTCATCTTATAATACTTCTGATATATTCTAATTGTGCAACTATAAGAAAGGGGAATGCTCAACTACTTATAATTAACTTAATTAACCAACATGCATTCTATCCACCTTCATGATTTTGTGAATTTCAGCTGTATCATCTTCAGCCTTCTCCTCTAAAAACTGAGTCTCTCCTCATAAGGCTGCTACTCTGCCTCCTAATTCTCTATATGCCTAAAATTCATTATGTCCATCTACAGAGAGGCCAAAACTATGCACAATACTCAAGATGTTGAGCTAACAAAGCCTTAGGCAGTAGGCAAATGTGAGCTTCTGATTTGTCCTTCCTCCTTTTCTTTGATATGACCAGTGTTTTGAAGACTTCTCTTTCAACTTCCCCTGCCCACCAAACTGATGATTTCAGGACTGACCTTTTCCATAGCTGTGACTTCCAAGTTTGTGTTCCAACTTTTTTTTCCTAGATGCTTTAAACTTATCTGCATTAAACTTAATCTGCCATATTTTTGCCCATTGACTGAGATATTTTAGGTCATTCTGGACTTCCTTGTCATTGGTGTAACATTTTACTGAGGAGGGCATCATCTACAAACTAAGAGATTTCTTGGTCTAAGTCCTTCTCCGGGTCGTTGATGAAGATTTCAATAAAACTGATCCAATCTGTATAGTACTTCAGTATGGATTTATTTCTGTTCTAAAAGGGGGCTAGTAAGGCCTGGCCTTTGTTTGATATCTTTGAGTCAACTTTCATGAAGGAATTTTTCTTCCCATCCTGTGTGAACTCAGTACATTTATATGGTGAAAAAACACAACAGAAATGTTTGAATATAGAAAATTTTCAAGACCTCTGTAACAAAGCTGATGTATATTTAATATAAATAGCTATTGCAAATTCCAGAGGTCTGAAGGTGTTTTTTAAATCATTTTTATCAAAAACTATAATTTTGGCAATTTTCCCAGAAGACCAAAATAGAGACTAAAGTTTCCTATGTTAAAAATGATTGCCACAAATAAAAAAAATACATGAAATGTCATTCTTTTATTTTAAATGCACCACATGTCCTCTAATACCTATGCACAATAGGGTGCAAGTTTAATGATTGCTTATTGTGCCCCTGTTGTAATTAGATATTAGAGGACATATGGTGTGGTGAAGACTTAGCAGTGAATTTTCTTGTTTTGATTGTTTTCTGCTACAAGCATACCATTACTTCAATGATGATATCATTGAATTAATTAATTCACATGTTGACTTCTAGTTTTATAAACTGGAATTCCTTTCAGATTATACAAAACATAGATACAACTAGTATCAGTGAATTATCAATAAAAAACGGTATAATCAGTTCAAAGGATATAATTTTAGACACCATTGTGAATGCTGTATTTATGCTTCAAATTACAGCCGGAGTTCAGCATTCATTGGTGAAGGAGTGGCTATCTCTTTCACTTTCAGTATCTTCTTTTACATGCATATCTGCTCCCCAAACGAGCAACCAGCTTCACATCTTTCATCCTCAGTTCTCCCTCTCTTACTGAAGTCCCTGAGTTATGTCACCTTTGGTATCTGTTCCCTTTATTCAGTTAGTCTGACTGGGCACAGGCATTTTTCATTTTTTATTGCAGGGATTTTTGGTTAGCCATTGTCTGGTACAGGGATGATACAATCCTTTTTAAAAAAAAAGTTTTATTTTTGCAGATATAAGGAAACTATGTATGGATAAGGTATTGAAAATGGGAAAAAAAAGAGACTTCAGGATTATATAAATACACAAAAAAGATTGGAATAAAGGAAGTCAGACTGTTCTATACATGTTCTAGAAACTGTTTTATATGTTACTGCTGTAATGTAATTCTTAACTAGTTATACATAATTTATTGCTAAAGATGGCACATAAGCATGGGGGTGGGGGGGATTTTTGGGGTTTTTTTGATATGCCTCGTATCAGACCACACAAACACGTACTTTTTACTTGCCGTCCTTCAGGCAAGACAAATTTGCTATGTGTTTTAGAGGACATATGGTATCTCAGTAATTCATACTGCACTAACCTCCTAAAGACATTAGAACATTTCTTCTTGCATGACAAAAACTGACATTCTGTTTCCTCAGCTGGTAATCTGGGGGACATTACTAACACACAGCAGTAGGAAACTGTATCAGCAGCACGTGATATTTCAGCAATACACACAACAGGCAGCAGTTTTGCCAACAGTCATGTTTTTATCATGAATCTTGCAATAGTTAATTTTTTATCCAAAGTACCCATTCTTGAACAGTGTAAATAAATTAGATTCTTAGCTGCTGTGTATTTTATGAATATGTCACTATCTTTTCCGGGACACTGAAAACATGTTCCTAATGCCTCTGAAAAACTCAACATGCAGAGAGGAAGGAAAAAACACTGATTTTGTATTTTTATATTATCTTGCGTTATTTAATGCAGTTTAATATCTGTGGAAGGAATGATACAAAATCTTTTCATTTGGGGATTGGCATCATTGTGATGAATCACAATGCTGCAAATCAATAGTATCTTAAAATTTAAAAGAAAACATTAGATTACTTCAAAATTACCATAATCTACCAAAAAATCATGGGAAAAGTCAAGGAACAGAGAGTAAACATTGAAATCTGTAAAATATTGTCCCTGGGTTTTTTTGAATGACAACAGTTTCAAGAGCGGCATTAATGTTTTTACCCATCTTTTCAATTTCCCTCTTAGAGAGAACTCTGCAAATAACTATCCTAAGGGGTATAGAAATATTAGAAAATTTACATTAAAAACTCTAGACAAGTGTCCTACATTTGATATTGAATTTTTCAGACAGAAGTTGCAGAATTGTTAGGTCAGTACTACATATTTTAGTGGAGAGGCGATTATCTCATCACAGAGAACTTCTCCAAGTCCCCATTCTTAGTAGCACTCACAGTTGCTTGCCCCTATCCCAGTGAGCACTGGGAGTAGATCACAGTGTAGTGAGCCTCCCAAATGAGCCATGAAGATTGATAAAATACAATCTCAAGTAGCTGCTGGCACCTCCCTGTCAAGCTTACTAATGAGTGCTGTGTTACTGCTAGAGTCAACTGTCACCTTATCTCCAGGCTAATAAACTGATCCAGTGACAAACAATACACAAACAAAAAGGAGCTGATAGAGGATCTTTCCTTTTAATTCCATCTCCGCATGTCCCTAGGACACAATCAAATTGTTGGCAGAGGTGATTTTCATGTTGTAGAAGGAAGTTTTTCATTGTTCACTACTTTATGCATTTATTTATTTTTAGCTATGAACAGCAGAAGACAGATAAGTAAAAACATTGTGGGTCTTTGTTTAATAGTCCAATCCAGTGAATATGCAATACTTTAGAAAATCAACTATTTCACAAACCAATTTTCATGGTTCCCAGTGTTTCCTGTTTGTAGTGATGACTGGAAACAGATATGCCAAATCTCAGGATGAAAATCTTAGCTGAGGTATTCCCTGCACTAGAGAAAACAACAGAAAGGATAATTACCTGCAAAAACTGGGTCACAGAAAAAATTGATTTCTGAAGACTCATGCCAGACTTAAGGAACAACAAAGTACCTGTATAACCTTAATTCAGCACCTTAGCGAGGGCCATTAAAATAGTTTGAACATTAGCAATTCCCAAAGTTGTCCTCCCAGTGCTACTTACCAAACAATGGACTTTTGTAACATCAAATATTAGAGGAAAACACATTTCTAGGCAGCTGTTAATGTCACTTGCAAATTCTACATCTCTGGAACTTAACAGTGTTATTTCAGAAGTTACCATATCTGACAAAATTCTATCATCTATTTCTTTGTGAGTAGATTTTACGCTAAAGAAATTTATCGCAGATTTATTGTTGCCTAAGTATGCAATTTCCCAACTAACAAAAAAAAAGGGAAAAAAAGGAATAGCTAATGAGCAAACTCAGAAAACACATCATAAAATCCATGAAAATCCTGAAAACAGTCTACTTCCTTGTGACCTTGACTCCAGAGGGAGTAAGATGCTTGTTTTCCAGTTGTGCAGCCATGTCCCATACAACTGAGGGGTGTTGCAACTCAACTACTGTGCTTAAGGCTCTGGAAAGAAGTGGCTGTCAGTGCTTGCAGGCTTTCCTTCCCCGTCTTCTACAATGTCCAGTCACAGCGTGTCTCCTGCCTTGCCCATGCCAGTCCTTTATCTCTTTATTGCTATCAATCTCTGCTTCCTTTATCCACCTCTGCACCTTTCCTCCAGCCTGCTTTTCTATAATTCTCATTGCCTCTCTTCTGCAATGATTCAGACCACTTGTGAAATTAGAAAATGTTGGTGCATTTGCTAAAGAACGGATGTGACCTTCTGTAAGGTTAACTTAAGATGTTAATTACAAGTTTTAAAGACCAACACTTTTTGATACTTGTACGAGGAGTGGTCCTACATTCACTTAAGCATCAGAAGTAATGATGTTCCTTTTGTTCCAATAAACATCAATTTCTTTATTGTAGATGTATGTAAAAGTACTGTTTTGGGGGACACATCATATGGAATACTGAATTGTCTGAATATGTTTTCGAATTCACACTGGGCTAGAAATAGAGGAATATTGGTTTCTATAGTTTTGTTTTCCAATGCCATGTGACACCTACTGTGGTGATTATTTTAGGAAATTAAGTTCTATCATTTTATTGCAATTATCATGCATGATTTTTTAGTAGAGTTTAATTCTTTTTCAAATCACTTGGACATTTCATATAACAAAGAAGAAGGATTTGAACAATAAGGGAGTTCACCAAAGGTATCAAAGATGTAAAAGAGTTTTTGTTATTGGCATACCTTTATATTTATTGCAGGCTGAAAAGGTTAATATAGAAGAATAAATCGAATTCCTATGTCTTGAAGTATCTGCAGAAAACAGTATGAGCCCTTGAATTCTTATTTTGCCAATCTGGACAGAAACTCAAAATACAATTTAAACTTACAACACAGTATGTTGTGTCAGTGACACTTCATAAGCAACATTATTACCAGAGATGTTTTAACATATGAATATCAGTTCATGAACATTCATGTGTACCTTCCAAATCCAGGCCCTCTTCTCTACAAAAAGCCTAGTGAACTGTGTTTTGAAACTCAAGTGGAATAATGAATGGAATAATGTTATAGTTGAGTCATTCATGTAACAACATGGCACACATCCCTATGCATTTAGTGCGGCAAGGGAAATCTCTTATGAAAGGGCAGAGTTTTACTGCTAGTTTCTTCAGTTCTTAAGGCACACTATTCCTTTAATACTTCTATATGTGCTATAATCACAAATAGCAGGGTTAAAATACCAAAAAAATATGGTGCTGTTTATGCTGTCATATACTTCTTCACACTGATTACAGTAGAAAAAAAATTCTTCTAGTAGAGATAAAGGAAAGTTATTCTACACAGTAATCAATACAATTTTGTGTTGCTTCATCCTTAAATGGTGCAAGGGTATTTATATAGCTTACTTATAGATTTATGGACTTGAATAAATTTGTATAAGCTTACTTGTATTTTGCCAGAGGTATAAGTCAGTAAGTGGCTGTTATAAACTCCATCTGCAAGTTACCTCTACACATCTATTCCCAAGCTGTAATTTCTGAAAGTAAATTCTTCTTCTGCAACTCTCAGATATCTGTGTTAGCTACTCAATAGAGTTCAATACATGTTAGTTCTCAATTCAGTTCCTATGAGCTGTGTGAGAAAGGAGGATGTCAATGTGGTTCATTTTAAAATATTTGCTGGAAGTTTCAGCATGATAAAACTTGGAAAAGAAAAAGTCACAATTTTTGTCTCCTGAAAAACATTGTTCAAAATTGCAGTCAGGCACATTTTGTAACACAGTGGGAAACATTACCACTGTTCTAGAAATTATTCCAACACTTCAATTTTTGAACAATTTTATGTTTTTCAAAAAGAGTACATGCAATACAGCAAATAAATGGATATTTACATAAATATTTGTGAACAGCAAATTAGAGCTTTGTACATTTTCGGTCTGAAGAGCTTGCTTTTGTTTTCTAAAAAACAGTCATGAAAGCCAGGCTGCTTCTGTAAATATGATGCCACAACAAATAGTACTGCTGGCTATCTCTGCTTTGTTTTTATGTCCTGCAGAGAGTGACATCTGTGTGCAAATTAACAACAGATTTGTCTAAGCTAGCTGTGAATGCAATATTTGGGAGGAAAAAACCAAAAGTTATCTATAAAATAATGAAAGTAATAATGACGTGATTTAATTTTATTTCAAAATACCTTTCTAGGTGTATACATTGTTAACAAATCAAAGTATTAATCATTAACTTCAAGTTTTATTCTTGGGTTTTTACTGGCTAAAGACACCCTTGTTTTGACTTGCACGCAATGTCTTTAGAGTTAAATGGCTGCTACTAAGGACCTGACATACACAGAAATGTTTAGAGGGGAATTTACTGTGGGCTTCTAATCTGGTCCACAAGATGAACATAAATTAGCAGCTGAAGCTCCTTTGGTGGCTCATAGATAACATTCTTTGTGCTAATTTCATCCCAAAGGGAAATCAGTTCATGCACTCTTAAAATTGCTCTGCAATACCAACCACAACATAGAAAATGGGAACAATTTGGTTACTGATGTTAAAAGTATATTCCTGATTTGAATCAAAACATTAATGCAGTCACATCCACTAAAGTCAGCTAACTCAAAGAATAGTCCATTCCCAGACCCAGAAAAAGTTTCTTCAAGAAATAAAACTGTGAATGTATTCCCAACAATGCTGATAATATTTGCATTTATATTTTTTAAACTCCTGAAAGTCTATAAATACAAGGTATTTCCATGGGGGTGTCTAATCCTACTTGATACCAACATGAGATCAGTTTGTCTGAAATGTGTAAATGGTGTGTGGAGCAGGAGCTGGGAAGCAGTCCCACTCTATTGTGTGGTTAATGCCCTGCCCATGATATCAGGGAATTTTGTTCCTCTTCTGCTTAGTGAAAGAGTCATCATTTATATAATGCAGAACTTCATCTAGAGGACTTGTATCACCCACACAAAGCCCATCATCTCACACAACCTGGAACAACCAAAAGCTAGGATTCTTTAGTGGGATTCAGCATTTGAAGGGTTTCACAGGCATACAGGACTAGCAGGAGAAGTATAGGAATCACAGAAGACCTGTGTGCTACTGCAGCAGTAGACAGAGGCCTGGACAGGACACCTCCAGGCACCTAAAGTGACAGTAAATACCCGGGAACTATTTTAGCATGGCATGCAGTGCCCTCACAGACTCACTTGGCTATTAGGAGAACCAGGGAGTTAGTTAACTCAGAAGAGAGATGTAACATCTGGATAGCTGACGTTTGAGGGAGAAATGTTCTGCACAGCTTGTCAGAGAGGATAACCTGCTGGGAGGGGGCATTTCTTGCGTTCTTTATGGCAGGCACACAATTAGCACTTTAATTTCCTATTGTCTAGTTGAGTGCACTAACCCCTGAACTAGTAAAATAATAGTACCAAATCCACTGGCTACATTTTCAAAAGAATGGGGGACAGAAGCTGTTGCTGTAGTTTTGGTAGAGACTGATCTTCACCTGTTAAAAACGTCCAATTCCTCTTGGAGAATATGGAGAGAGGGAAATTCAATTTATTGATCCCAACAAAGCTTAAATATGAAACATACAAAAGACAACCCGTCCTGACAGAAGTGAGGCAGCCAGACCCTGAGTTGAAAGCATTAGGCAGCCTCTGCTACTGAAGGCACAAAAGTACTTTTTCAAGACCCTCAGAGTTAGGCAGAAGGCAGGTGTGAGCAGGACCAGCAGAAGCAAGATTTCTGGCTGAGCTAACAAGCTTTCTCATGTTTCCTTTTTTAGGTTTCCAAACTTTAGTTTCTCCTCATTTACTGCCAGTAACACCAGAGTTGTATGCAGGAATGTGGTAGATAACCATCAGGCAAAGCATGGCTCCAAAATTTCATCTTTACTAAGCGTCCTACCTGCAGATTTATATATTGTCCTGAGTTTGACTTGCTCACCTGTCCTGTTGTGTTTCTTGACTATCTGCTCATTATTTTCCCCTCATGATTAGCTATGAAATAACAATTTAAATGTGAGTTCTTTTTGAAAATGTACTTTCCAGTTAAAATACCTAAGCCTTTGATAATTATTAATGTGCACACACAGCAGCAGGAGGACGCTTATTCACAATGGCATGGTACAGATATTAATGATACTCAAAGGACTGAAAATTACCATTTCAGATGTGTCCAGAGCAGTAAACTGGTAAACAAGTCTGCAGTTAGTGCTATGGATGGTTTGAATCAACAAGGGTGAAAAGATTTGGTTACTCTGTGTATTAGTGTTAATAGGAATAGATTATAGAGGAATATTTGTGATGTGACCTTCTGTGCACTAATTGAAATAGTATTCAGAGTCAGCAGTGGAGTAATCAAGTTAAACACTGAATCATAAATCATCATGAAAAGTGCTGTCACAACTTAGCCATTAATGCCCTGTATTGCTGGGCAGCCTTACGAAAATATCTGCTATGCCGATCTTTAGGTTAATAGGAACAGAAATGGCATTTAAAGACTATTTGGATCAAATCTGCTCTGAGGTTGAAAGTGTTACTCTGTTAATTTACTGGTAATTTGAAGTGATGTAGTTAGTGTTAGAACCAACACAGCTGAGCCCCACATACCTAAACAAAGAGTGGTAGGAGTTTGTCTAATATTTATTTAGTTGCTGTAAAATGCAATACACAACTTTAATATATCCATAAGTGTGTACCTTGCCTTGGTCCATCTCTTGGCATGGAGGTCAAAATCAAAACACATAAAAGTTTATCTTCATGATATGTTACTAAAGCAGTTCAAGGAGAAACTTCTATGTATTTTATAAATAGATGGAATTTTATAAATAGATGGTTTTACTGTTATTATGAAAGCTGAGGGACTTCTAACAAAGGACTTGTATAAAACAAAGTACCTTGCATTATTTTTTTAAATGTAGAGTCCTTTTAATCTAGTATTTGCAGGAAGGAGAAAGAAAGCTTAGCCTCCAGAATCAGAGATAAATAGGGTTTCCAAAGGCATTACTTTTCTTTAGAGTAATTTTGTGATTCAGGTTTGATAAAAATAATAAGCATAAGAAATATCACAGCTGAAATGATGTATACTTTTTCTAATAAAGACCTATGTCTCAACACTGCCAAAGCTGGTGCTAATTTGATTACTTAGACAACTAAATGCATAATGTTTGGGGGAGCATCTATTTATCATTATTTGCTTCAAATATTGTTAATTAACATTAACATAAATTACACCAGGCATCTGGTACAAAGTAACTCATTTTAAACAATGAGCAAAGCCAGCTCTTTAAAAAAGTCATAGATTTTTATTTCAAGAAAGCATCAAAATGTATGTTCATATAAATACGTGCCAAATGTTGCCATGACATATTGAAATCTGGAAGCAACAATATTCTAAACACTAATTTTTCATAAAAAATCATCAAGTATGGCTTTATATAAAATGTATCTATTCATGAACAATGAAGCACAGTGGACAAATTTTAAGTCTAATAATAGACTGTAAAATGAACCCAACATCCAAGTGTTTGACTAACTGCAGTTCATTTCCATACATTTATTTTTTGTTGGCATGTGCCTATGAAGTTCTCCACATTATTGAGATTAAATTCTGTTCCTTAGTTTACTGTTATAAATTAGATTAATATTATCCCAGAAATTCCCAAAGTAAATTGACAGCAATATTAGCCATAAAGTTCTAGGAGTTTGTCTTTTTAGTAAAAAGTGGTAAAAAAAAAGGAGTTAATAAGGAAGCGATAAATGAAGACATAGAATGCATTCCTAAACAGAAAATGACTGGAAACACCTGCTAAATAGAGCTGCCAGAAAATCTATCTGAGTTTGCAAGGACCTGACATTGTTTTGTGCACAGCTCAAGGAGATTTTAACGACTGATTGATTCTGAAGTGTAAAATGGTATTGGAATTTGGTATATTTTTAGCATTTGCTTGAGCTTTTTTCATTCTTTTGAAGTTCTGATCTCAGGTACAGAAAAACAATAGGAAAATTACAGATTGATGTGTTATGGGAGGATACCTCAAATTTCTGCATCTGCATGGTCCAAGAGTTGAGGTACACATGTGACAAAATCTAGTAATGACATCTGGAGGCTGAAGAAGGTACACATGGAATCTCACATGATGTTGAATCCTCTAAGTAAGCAACTAAATCATGCTCCTGCTCAGGTGCAATGAATTTCACACAGGAACTTGAAACAGGTTTCCTGCTAACAGGTGTAGCAGCATACTACTGGAAGAATTGCATTAAATTAAAATTTGTAGGAGTGTAAAATGTATTCTTTCTACCAGCAAAGCAATGAAATTTGTGTAAGCTAGCTACTGGTTCACTAATCAAAAATCAATCTTAAATTGCCCAAAATTATATGTGAAGATAAATTATCTTGTATTCTTTCACCACATTATTATTTGCTTTGTTCTATTCTTTCAAAGGTAACTTTAAATATATATACATTTTTAAGTACCAGGCCATGTTATGCAAAAAACCAGAATGTTTATGTTTTGCATCATTTAATAGGAAATCTTCCAGAATTTGCCTCCACAAATGTTTATGAAATTTTCCAGGGCATTATCTAAAAAGCCAAACAGCTGTTCCCAATTTGGATACAGTGTAAATCTAAATAAAATTACCAGGAAGAGTTTATTCCCTCACAGAAAATAAATTTCAAAGCACTAGCTGTCTCTCAAAACCTTCTTGATATTTTCAGTATGTTTTCATTTAGTAGCACAAAGTTTATTCAATACTAAAATTTGACCACAAAAACGAAATGAAAAGCTCACCTTAGGATCACACTGCTGCAGAGAAGTACTATACTTGCTTTATGATAATGGCTTTTGGTGGACAATGAGAAATCAATGTTTGGAACAATTCTGTAGGTCTGGACAACAGAAGCTCATCCCTTCATTCCTGCAAGTCAGCTCAACTGCCAAGTGAAACAAAATCTGACTTACCACAACATCAACTTCAATGAAAGCTATCCTCTGTGGCCTTGACTGATCTTAACATTATACTCCAAGAGTGTTTTTGTTTCAGGGTATGATCCCTTCCACCCAGAAAGAAATTTCTAAACCCTTTAACATCTGGGTGATACTAACAAATTCTACCTGATAAAGCACAATACAATTTTTTAGAACTTTAAGTAGTAGGACATTTCAAGCAATTTATTTCACAGAGTTTTATGAGAAATTGCAATTTATTACCTTTTTTGGATATGTTCATTTTTAGCAGTTATTGCCAAATTCAGCCTCAGTATAAAAGGGTATAATTCTATTGAAATCAGTAGGGGTATATCAGTGCTGCATATTCCCTAGCTGGACAACGAAGCTGTAAATAACCAAATACATCAAAAATAAAAATTGAGTACTCTATTTTATAGTCTCTTAGACTGAATAAGTTTATGATTTAAAGCTGTGTCATAATAAAACCATGCTGGGAGGAAATCAGGGAGAGAATACAACATAATGGGCCAAATCTAGTGTTCAGCCAGAACAATTACATTAACTTCCATAGAATTGTGCTAATTTGAGAGTTTATCTTGATTTAAAAACCTGGGGGGAAATATAGCACTGATTTGCCTTCTTGTTTGCCTATGAAATGATGCTCTCTATTTTCAATGGTATTCTATATATGTTTTAAGTTTAAACTTCATTCCCAATCAAAATTGATTAATAAAATAACAAGTTATAACAATAAATAATATATTTCACTCATTTTGTGTGATAGTCAGTATATTAGAAGTTCAGACTTGCTTTAGGAACACTTTAAAATAATTAGATGTGTTGGCCAGAGAGGAGCCATGGAGAGAAAAAGTCTATTGTGTTTCCAGACTGACCAGCAAGATTTCAAAGGTACAGGAAGTGGAAAGTTGCCATCTAATCAAAGCATTTGTCATCCCTAAGTGTCCATGGTGGCTTTTTATTGTTTGATTGAGATCTTCAATGATTTTATTTTTACTACTGTTCTCTTTTTTTGAATGTATAGTATATTTATTTATTCATTATTGTGTGTATTGCATTTAATAATATGAATATTCTTTGTGTTTGCCTACTATTCAGTTGCCAGTACAACCTGTACCACCAGACAGGTCCATTAGAACAAGAGCCAGTGCCTGGCTTCAAAGGCATTGAAAATTGCTCTAAATTATCCACATAGTTCTAACAGGAAATCATTCTTATATATTTATGTATATGCAAGTTTGCATGTTTCCATATATAAATAAAAACAAAATAAATAAAAAGTCAATGCAATATAGATTACAGAATGTAGCTCAATGTTCTGTTTTGCTATAATCTTATACAAATCCAGCTTGCACAAATTTAGCAGGTGATTTGAAATTTATATATATAAATGTAAATCGTGTATTATTATGCACACACAAATTACATTTTCACACGGTATGCAGTTTACCTCATTTGATGCTGAAAAATATATAATTTCATCCAAGGTAATGATAAGTAAAGGAAAGAACATACATGTTCATTTAAAGCGTTAAAGCTGATTTTTTCTTAAGTCTGAATTAAAAATCTACTGTAGTGACCCTGTCTTGCACACTATAATACCCTAAAACTTCTAAGTCACTCAATGATAAGAGGCTGATCTAAATGCTTCCACTGCATTAATCAAATACCAGGTCTAATTAAAAGAGCCATGCACAAAGCTTTTTCAAAATGTTGCTCAGGTATTGCAATAATTTCTGATCAGCCAAGCCTGGAAGACAAATAATTAGAGCTGCCAGAGCATTCTGATGAGTGATGTCAGCATCTCCAAGTGACCTTCCCTCCACTAATTAATTTTCATCTTAAGAAAAGAGACCCTGTTGTTGCACATTATTAATTGAGTTCACTAAAAGATGCGCCTGATTAATTTTTGTTGATAATACTTGTCATTCTATGCAGCGGCTGTAATCATTCTATTGGGTTTTATTTTTTTAAGTTGATCTAGGTCTTTTACAATGTGACTGATACAGTATCTTCCATACAGAATATTGTGCATAAGGGCATAGTCTATAATGTGAGTACACAGCTTTCATTGTTGCTGAAAGTTTAGGTCAAGTGGAACTTTTTTGTCTAGTTTGCTAACTCATTTTCAATTGAGTTGGTAGAAAATTTTCCCTGCTACCTCCTAGGACTTCCCTCAGTTTCCTGATTTAAGGGATTCTTACCTTTTTCCAGATACTCCCCATTTCTTCCCCATTTTGCCAAGAGCACTGTGTGTCTGGCTCTGCAAAAATATCCAGGAACGCAGTCAGTCCAGGACAAAAGTAATGGTCAGAAGAATAACAGTGAATGGAGCTGGAGTACATGGCTGAGCCTTATCCACAACAAATCATCAAAATGACAAGTTTGGTCTAACCCAAGCAGAGTTCTCTCAAGCAATGATAAAGTCTGTTTTGTGAGGCCATGGACTTCTATACAAACATACTCACCATGACATTTTGAGTATGGGGGGAAAGAGAGAGATGTCTATTGCCAGGTGGATAGTAATCATGATGCAACATCAGCTTCATTTGTTAATTTAGATGTGGCTACTGTTGGAGCACTGAATAGACTCTTGCAAAATAAATGAATAACAAATCTGCAGATGCAAAACCATGTCTTCCATTTCCTCAACTCAATTTCATTGGCTACTCCAAAATGTGGATCTTTCAAACTCCTCTGAAACTCCTCTAGATGTATAGTTAAACATTTGGAGGACTAGGGAGAGACAAACACAAGGACAACCTGCAATTAATACATTTCTACTTCGTAAGTTCATGTAATGTCTTGCAGTCCAGACCTATGCAGTTCTTCTCTGTACAGTTCTGTGGAGAGACCCATATACACCTGAACATGTTGGGGATCTTAAGTGCTTGTGAATCCTATGCCTATAATGAACACAGCTGAGCACAATGATGTGTATTAATCTGCAGAACATTACCAAGAATTTTTTCAGGAGGCTCAGGAGGTTCAAGGGATTTCCTGTTAAATGATCTTAAAATGTATAGGCAATGTAAGCCATGAAAGTATACATATTTTTCCCTCCTTTGAGGAGTATTTCAATCATGTTTTAATCAAGATAGCTGTGATTACCAATTTATCAAATATCACTTTAACAACAAAGATTATGGAAATTTTCTCCCAGCCAGCGAACAAAATATGATTAAAAGAGTTCTTCAGAGCACTGTGTTGAAAATATGCATAACTCTATTCTTCAGCAATGTTCTATCACATGAAGGGATCAACACATTGTAAAAGCAGTAGGCTATCTAGATATATGTATAAAAAAAGGACAGTTATAAGTTGCAATAAAAATAATTGGTTTACAACAGTTTTGAAGGTGTCTTTTCTTAGACATTCAAGTTTGGATTGCATTTTCTGCACTTCAGACTGTAATTAAAGCAACACTGTACCTTCATCTTTGCAAATATTCTTTACTGAGCAGTGTGGCACCAAAGTTTGATTGACATGTAAGTAATAAAATTATCTGAATGTGAGCAAATGTTTGTTACCTTGGAAATTTTTAAGTCCACAAGTGTGCAGTTAAAAACTAGTACCAAATTTTAAATCTGTGATTTTTCTTCCTAAAATTTTCTCTAAAAAGAAACATTGGTTTCTGTATTTTCCTTTTGTCCCTCAAAAGCTCTACTTTTACCCTCAAAAGATCTACAAAAGATCCCGTTTGCTACATCAAATTACTTTTCATTTATTCAGGTTTCCTTTGATACTTTCTTCATACAGATTCACAAAACATTTAAAAGATAAAACAAGCATCTTAACATAACTAAGCTACTTGCCCCAAGACCTGGAAGGAAGATGGAGACAAAAATATTTTGTTGTTTGTATTCTTAAATCTCTGCCAGAATGAGGATGACATCATATGCAGAAAAGACAGCTAACAGAGTAGATTAAAAATAGCCTTAAATTAGTAAAAGTTACTTTCTAATATATTAAATACTTAACTGACATTTAAAATGGTTAGTAAAAACAAGACATTTATTTTAAAATATTTTATATTTTAAATATTTACGTATCTGATGGTGTGACTACCAGGCAAACTAGTGGATTCAAGCATTCCTAGATGCATTCTGAAGTGCACACAGGTGCACACACACACTCTTAGTTTACTCAGTAACCGGTAGAAAAATAGATGTCTTCCTGACCATCCCCAAGAGGTAGTACTTCCATCATGATAAATATTGACAGTGTATAAAACAAAGAACAAATCTGGTAAAATATAGCTACACATAAGCAATAGATTTACCTAGGTGTTATAAGTTGCTTTCCCTCTACTCCAATGCCTTTAAGTCAATGCTAACATCATGGTTACGCCAAAAAAGTCCAAACAGCTGAAAGAAAGTCTTCAGTTTCCTTTTCCTTCTTTTTGTTGACCCAGATAAGCAAGTGGCTGCAGAATGAGTTGATTCACTGCATGGTCTTCAAGTGCAAAACAAACTGAAAAATACTTTTTTTTTAATGCTGCTTTTTGTTCTCTCAGCTTGCGGAACTAATTCATCTTGCTATGCAGACATCTGATTCACTAAAATGAAAAAGGACAAGTGCATAGTAAAATAAGAGCAAGAGAACAAAGACTGAGAGGCAAGCTGGCATTGTATTAGCTTACTCATAGCAGATCACATCCTCAGTTTTACTGTAAATTTTGCCCATATAAATATCACTGAGTGATGTTTCTTTGACAACTGCACTACTTGCTTTCTACTTTGGACTCTGTAACTGGGAAATTTCCCACCCTGCTCCTAGTTCCATTAAAACCAGTTATCTGGGTTTCCATAAAGAGATACCTGAGGTGGAAATGAGATCCCAGATGTAGCCACCTAAATTAGGTATCTACATGTGAACTAGATGTCAAAACTCAAAATATATTCATTGAAGGACAAGGATTTATTCATTTTCTCCAACAAAGGTGTTTGGGGACACTGTGGTGAGATTGTTCATATCCTCAGATGGGTGAGGACAGTAGGGTTTGTCTTACTGGTGATGGGGTTTTTTTGTGTGACCAAAAAAACAACATCAACTCATTGTACGTTATCACAGATATGTGTCAAGCTGACCTGAGCTGATTGAAGCTATGAGTTATGGATTAGAGACTTTGTTGTCTATTACAGATCCCCAGTTTTTCAGTCCTTCAAATAATGTCCAATGTTAGCACTTGGCCAATGATACACAATGATAAAATTTTATTGCTATTGTAGACTTTTCCAATTCAGAGTATTCTCAGAGTCATGTTCATATGTAATTTTATGCCAGCTATGCATGTACATACACACAGTATATGTGTAATTGTTTTGGATGATATAAGATTCCATCAGAAAGAAGCTGAAATTACCAAATGTGTTTTCATCAATGACTTCCTATTAGGCTCAAGAGTCACTGGGTTAAAGATCAATGATCTGATAACTATCCTGTAGCAAAGCAATCTCTTTACTCACAGAATATGTAGTGTTATATCAAGCACAAATCAAAGCAACTGTTTTCCCATTTACAAGATTTATACAACAATTTAAAGAAATTTTTCTCATGCAACGACTGATAATATCACCTCAATACTAAAGTGAATGGTTTGAATTCTTCCAAGTTAGGCACAAGTTTGTGTATCAGCAGGAACTTTAAGAACATGCTGGCTTATAGAAATGAAAATAGATGTAGGCATATTAAACCTGTCTTTTTCCAAAGAATTATTCAAAATTTTCATGTTACCTTGGAGGAGGGAGAAGGAAAAGTAACACCAACACACACACGAAAAAAACAGCCAATCAAAATCCTCCAAAAAATGAATCCACAAAAAGTCTAAGCTAAAGTAATCCCAGCAGAACTGAGGAAAAACTCTTTGTCCAGTTGTCTTTTTTTTTCAGAACTATTCTTACAAGGTCCACAAGATGAAAACGAAAGTGAGACCTCCCAGCAGACAGTGAAATAGTTTGACTGGCCAGCTGATGATTTCCATTTCATTCAGAGCTGGTTCCTTTCCTCCTGCTGATCACTGCCTCACAACTATGAAACTCCTGCTGCTCATCTCTTCTACCCAGAAGAAATAGAAAAATGTGCCCTGCCAATGGCCTTTTGCACTTCTGCCTTTGCTTGTCTTCTACTTGTGGTGTGTGCAGTGGTCTTTGTGACCCCTACCCTTTTTTGCTTTCCTTCATCTCTCTCTCAAAGATGTTATGAGAAACAGAGAACACAACGTGTCTGATATCCTGAACTACTTCTGCTCCTCTACCTTTAAGGATGACATTGTCAAGCTAACAATGGCTCTGCTGGTGTCTTTCACTCCCTGGAATACAGCTCTGTTTGAATTTCTTGCATTCATGAGCTTCCTATTCCTTGCTCTACAGAGTTCATCATATACAAAACTCTTCCTATTCTCACTCTGGGAGATATTAATCTTGTTTCCCAGAGTAAGAGAGTTCACCCATTACCATATAATGTATTCCCTCTCCTGGGCACAATAGATACATATTCCCAACATTTCTTTTAAATATGACAATGAAAATATGTTAAGAGTAGAGTCAGCTAACACTCAATGACAGTCTCATTAAGGTCTCAGAGTGGAGATGGAAAAGGACAGTAGGGAGAAAGAATGTTAAAAAAACTCTAGATACTAATAAATAAAGGTTCCAGACAAGTCCCTCATGCCATATAATGCTTTGTCACTCATTACGTTGCAATCATAGGAGAGAGGAACAAGCTCATCTATGTAATCTGGGATTACAGCTGTAAGAGGACAAGGACTTTAATTAGCTGCCCTTCTAAATTTTAACTATTGCCCTTATAATAATAGAAGGATTCTATCTATCTGTTCCAAAACTATATGTCCTCCTCCACACCTTCTGCTTCTATGCAGCACCCTGGGTTTTCACAGTGATGGTTTTGCTGTCAGTCTGGGGTTTTTTTCCAGTCTCCTTTCCCAATTGATTTCCATTTGTTTAATTTTCTTTTGACATATCAGAAATCATCAATCACATAATTAAATAGGAGCTGAAGAATCATGATTAATTACCGTCTAGAGCAAAGGAATGTTAAATCTCCACAACAATTGAGTATGTTTTGTAATGGGCTGAATTCCTCTCCAAGAATCCAGCTTGACTGGTTATACCAGCTTCACTTACTTTGGAGGCAATGTTTAGAGGGAGATTTTTCTTCTCATAAATTTTATTTCAGAGTTGCAAAGAGAAATCTTCAAAAGTCAAAAATTAATTATAAAAAAAGTCATTGTTTCTTTTGGTAGCTTTGTTTTAATTAATCTTTTATTATATAATTGCACAACATATTTCCATAGGAAAAATCGCCACATTTGGTCTCAAGATAGGTCTCCACGAATAAGACAGCTGCTCTGTGTTTTCTGTTAGCATAATATTTCAGAATACAGTCCCATACCTTGTTTATCAAGTAACATCTAAGTCCCACTTTAAAAAAAACTATATTTTTCCTTGATAGGATTTGTTTTTATGATACATCTAAAGAGTGTCAGAAAACCTCACCAACATTAATAGATGCATGTATGTTTACAACACTTTGGGAGGCAGGAATGCAGTCTGAATTTTCAATTTCCTCCATCAAAACACAGTGTCTGCTTTATTTCAGGTAGTCCTTTTGATAGCAAGTGCAAGGAAAAGCCTTCCCTCCCAATGATGTGGTCAGATTCTTCACATCTGCACAATTTTCAGTAGTCAAAGGTGCAGCACAACTTACAAACTTCCCCAGATACTGCATGTTTGCTATTACTAATTTAGCATTTGTAGTAAAAAACCAAGAACCACATTTTGAGGATCCTAAAAAGCCACAAAACATGACTTGTTCCTTTCCAAATGTCAGCTCCTAGTAATCACTTACTAACATAAGACATCAGTCTACGAATATTGTAAGATTTTATCTTAGATGAATTGTTAAAGTATTAGAAATAAAACCTCGCTATGTGGCTTTTTAAAGATACCTGAACTTTTTCTGATTTGATATCCCAGAAAAACTTGCTGCAAAGGGCAGCCCAGCAAATTCAAATCCAGTATAACAACTGAAAATTGTAACTTAGAATTGGACAAAGATGAAATGTAGAAACAATAGGATTTGCTAGAGTGAAGCATATGTTTAATGATGCCCATAAATAACAACTTTGTCCAGGGAAAATGAGAGGCATTTAATCTCCACAGAAGTATGTGAAAATGTTCTCTGAACAGACTATTTAACTAAGTTCAGTCAGAGACATAGGTCCAGTTACATTAAAATGCAAAATCTCCAGAACTGAAGTAAGGGGCAGAGCCAGGATGTAATGAATCTTGCCTCATCCCACAGTCCATGATGAGACATTAATTAGCATTTTCAGTCCACTGCCCCTGGCTATGTTAATTTTACAGGCTTTTGAGTTACTCCTCTGCATCAGTTCTGGGTTGTAATGTATATTCTGGAGAGACACAGAGTTGAAAATGCTTTTGTAGCCTAGAGTTTGCAGGAGAACCCAGCTCAGAAAACAAGTTACCTTTTCAGTTAACAAATACTGGATACAAAAAAATACAGAACTGAAAGTACTGAAACTGTGACAAAACAAACACTGATGTTTAGATCTGTGTTGAAGGCACTTTTGTATGTCAAAGATGCAAAAGGAGCACCTATTTCAAACGTGAAAGGTGGTAAATACACTAAACTTCCAAGAGGATTAATGACATGGCTATGAGAAAGGAAAACCAGTGAAAGGGTGTTTAACCAGCATGCTAAAAAGTATTGCTATGGTTCCAGACATCCAGTTCCATAACTTGGTGTTGATTTTTATATTGCCCCAAAAACAGACAAGTACAACACATGTAACTGAGTTAACTTCCTTGGTTGTCTGGAACCACTCTTTTAAATTCAACTTACATTTAGTATATAAAACTACCTAAAATATTCCCTAAATAATACAACTTTAGATCTGTTAGCACTATCTGAGTAGTACTGTTCAAACTCACAAAATGTTCTGTTTGTTAACTATTAACAGTGTCCTACAGCTGATTGTTGTTCAGAGTAAATTTATCAGATCTGGTCACCAATTTGGACTCATCATATTATTTACCATCTTCTGCTCCAGACAATCTCAGTAAGCTTCAAGGGTTTTCTGTACTGGATGCATAGTATATTTTGATTTTGGTAGATTCCTGGTTCATAAATAGAAAATGGCAGTATTTCTCGTTGTTTGAGTTTTTCAGGTTTTTTTGAACAACTGTAAGAAACAACAAAGAAGCTTCATCACAAATAACTACGTAACTTCCTGAAAACATTGTATATTATTTTTCTTAAAATTGTAATGTAGACATGGATAATAGAAGAGGTCCATATACGACTAAATTATATTTTTTTCAGAATTTATTATGTTTTCAATCTGAGTTCTATATTTGTATGGGTATTTTTAAGCTAATACTGAAAATCAAATGACAAGTACTAATTTGAATTTTTTATAAGCAATTCTTAAAAAATGGTGTGAAATTTAATGTCTTCTGCACATTTCTAATTGTGACCTAAATGGATAATTGTATAATTAAATTTATATAATTTGATTTATATAATGACCTCTACTATTTTCTACTGTTAAGCATTTACAGTAATACCATAGGATATTGTATTAACCTACTAATGTGATATTCTTTTTTTTTTCTTTTTTTTTCTTTTTTTTTTGACCTTTGTGGACTGCATTAAAATCCACCTGTTAAAGGATAGAGTGTGATTACAGTTATAGTGTTGTAAATTTGGGGCAATCATTTGAGTGACAGCGAAGTTGAACTGTTTAACTGAGCACCCAATACCATTGTAAGAAAAAAAAGCCCAATTACAGTAATAAGACATACAATATAACTAAAACACGGCAAGAGTTGAGGCAAGCCCATCTGCTTAAAGCTCATTTCTCTCCTTCTCATGCAAGCAGATCATTAGAAAAGTCCAAGTCAGTGCCACAATTTTATCTCACACATCAACTCACTGATTAAAACAGATACATATGGGCTTTGGACTCAAATAAGGCTATTCTTGTACTCTCATAGAGGAAACACAGGCACCATGGGGGTGAATATACAAGAGAGAATGAGAAATGACATGATCCATCAATACAGGGGAATGGGGCAAGGATGTATAGCCTAAAATGAAAGGGTCACAGTAACTGCAAAAGTTCAATGTTGATCTATGCTATGAGAAACATCCTATATGCCATTTACTAGGGCAGCATTTGAAAGAATGCACTGCACAGGGTTCCTCATTATTCATTAGGGCTGAATCCTCATTCATTCTCCTTTATATGCCATCCTGACTCTGCCCTACAGAGTCTTTTACAGGGAAATAACAATAAACTCTCTTATCAACAGCTTGTTGTAGCAGATACAATACATGGGGTACTGAGATCAAAAAGAGCATGAAAAGCATTTCTGCCAACATCGTACAAAATATTGAACATCTGCTGTATCTGGGATCCTGGGAGTTGTAATTATAATTTTTGAAATCTGCACACAAGAGTTATAAATATTAGAACTGTAGCCTGTGAAAGCCATGAAATATTTAAGTTGTTTGGCAGGCTTAAGAAAAACTCATAAACTTAATTTAAGCAGCCAAACACTGTATTTTTACAGGTTTTACATCTTTCATGTCATTAGTCATATAAATTAAAGCAACTACAGAACAGCACAGAAGTTGCAACAGCAAGTCCTGTGGGTGAAAAAAAAGGTCAGCTTCAGATTTAAGACTTTCACCAACACTTCACCTTTCCACTTACACTGTATTTCAATTCTTGTATTGAATTTGTCATAGGTATTTTTAAAGCATCCATTATTTTATTGTCTGTTAAGTCTCAGTAGTGTCCCCGATGCTGTACATATACATAGACATAGAGGATCAGATTCCCCAGTTACTTGGCATGTGATGCAATATAGTCCTTAACCCACCCTCTTTATCCTTTCCAGGAAGGTAAATAGCTCCTCTAAGCTATTGGTGAGATGTTCAGAGTCTTCCCCACTCTTCCTGCTCTAAAGAAGCAGGAAACAAGGCAAGTATATGGCATCGAAATGGAGATCAAACCTTAAGGCAAGGCAGGGATGGAAGACATTGAGGAAGGAGCCTAGATAGCTTGACAGGAGACAAGAAAGAGGTACAGTCATGCTTAAGAGCGTTTCATGAACCAGAACGTAATAGAAGAAGGGGAGGAGTAGGAAGAGGAGCAAGAATCATAAAGTTGTGCATAAGGGGTTTTCACTTTGTAACTATCATTTAAACTTGTTCAGACACATCAGAAATGTACTGGATTAAGATGAGTAAAAAAAAAAAGCCAAGTTTAAAATAGCAAATTAGTTAAAAATGCAACAGCCAGATTCACAAAAGCTAAAGTATGAAAAGACCCAAAGGCAAATTCTCATTTGTACAGTGTCTGCTCCACCTGTTAGATAGGCATATGCTACTAGTAAAAATGGAACTCTGCAAAAGGATTCAGGGATCGCCAACCGTGCCACCAAAATTGAAGCAAGAAGTTCACTTGAAAAGAAGTAAAGCAGAAAATGTGAGAATGAGGGCCCAAATTTTGTTCTCCATAAATCCAGTACTCAGTAAAGAACACTGCTGTACAAGGAAGTCACCTGACATCAGAGATGTTACAATGGATTAGTGTGGGGAAAACAAAAGAGAATGTGTCTTAAGGGGCACAAATATATACAACACATTCCCAGAAATTCTCCTTTGAACTACTGAACTGTGAGTAAACACAAAAACACGTCCCCACTCTTGACTTATGTAATAAAACATGTATCTAGGTGCCAGATGCCATGAGACTATGAGATGTTAGGGTAACTATTAGTTAATTTAATGAATCTATTTATGATCTCACCTCTACATATTTCACACCAGCATAAGACCATTTGATCCCTTCAGGAAAGCTATTCATAAACTGCACCTTTGTGCTGCACTTGCCAGCAGATTCCCTTTTCAAAGATGCTGTATCCAGATTGAGAAAGGTATACCACAATTAGGGAAGGATCACTGTGATTTAGAGGCTTTCATCTAAACTCTTTTCTTGGCTGCCATTTTCAGAGTAGAGAAAAACTGTGTGTCTTCAATGTTCCCCATGATACCTAGATGCCTCTTCTTTCAGGTGGGCAAGGTCTGAGAGGTTTCCTCATGTTACATAGGGGTGTCACTATTTTAGCTGAAGAAAATAGTGAAAGGCTCTCTGGAGTGCCTACCTTCTTTCACTGATAATAAGTAATCTGGTTTCTGAGCAAGGTTTGGAATTTAGTGAAGATTTGCAACTGACTTTTGCCCTGAAGAACAACCCCTGTCAACACAGTGTGCCTGTGAATCTGAACTTATAACTTCATACTCCACAAAGAAAATATTTTGCCAGAACCTTCTTAAAACCAGTTACTTCAAAACACATAATTTAAAAAAATGTCATCACCTGTCCCACTTTTTCATACACACATTAACAATAACGTTTGTGTTAGACACTACAGCACAAAGAGGTTGCAGCCTCCTCATTTTCTCATGAAACACTGAAAAGAGATGTCCTATGATTTTCAGCACAGGCGGTTGCAAGTGCAATCATACACCTGGTATGTAAGTGTTTTAGGGGAGCAGGCATGTTCCATTTCCCTGACAGATAAACATATGTATGCATACTTCCATCCAAAGATGGAAGCATCAGGCAGGAGTCATCCACTCTCTTGTTATCATACTCATTCTCTCTTCCTAAGTCCTTCCTCCAGTAACTGGCTTTTTTTTCTCTCTCATGGGCATCCCATTGAAGATGAGCTGAGAGAACACTTCAGAGGAGTTTATGCTTTCTTCGTCCTACTTCTTCCTTCAATTTTTGGCATCTACAGGAAAGAGGAATAAAAAGCCAGGAAAGCTAGTGCCTATCAGAAAGGAAAACCTACAGAAGACCCTAAAAGGTCTCAAGAGACCTGGAGATAATTACAAGGTCTCTGCATCTCTGAATTTTCTCAGCCTCTTGCCCATCTGAGGCCAAGCTCTCAAGCCAGTCTCTGGCAGACACAAAGCCAGTGTTCTTCAACCAGCAGGTCATGTTAATACATCTGTATACTCACAGGCCAGTGTTGAATTCCCACCTTCAATTTAATGCTGAAAAATTATTTCAACAATGTTTTGAATAAAAGTTAAGGTCAAGTGAAAATAAAAATCATAGCTTTGTAAGGTCAGCAGTAACATATTTCTAACATATTCCTAAGAGAAGGAATAGAATATGATTCAAAATAAAAAAGAACCCTTCTGTTTTCCTGCGTAAAAGTGCACAAAAAGTTGTAAACATCATTGGGGGGCTTTCAGACAACAATACAGTGTTTTATTTCACATGGTAAAGGACTGTATTTCTAGAAAGTTAATTTCTCCATTCTGCCACAAGTATTAGCAAGCTGATAGATATGGTGTCTGCATCATTCTTCTCTGAATCGCAGCAAGTTTTGTTTCGACCTACATTTGTACAGAAATGACACAAAGTGTTTGCAAATACCAGTGATAAACATGTTAGGACTACCTAGCAATATCCCTAGGAGTTCAGGCAAGCTTCTATTCACCTTTACTGGACCACAAGCATTAGGGGAAAAAGACATAAACAAAGAAAGGTACCATTTTGTCAGTTAATATTTTTTTTTTAAATGAAAACTAGAAAGAGATGATTCATAGTCACTCATGTGACAGTGTTACTTGGCTCAAAATTTAACCCGAAATATACTGGAAACAGTATGGGGCCATATGGACACTGATTTCATCATTGGCCACACCTGTCACATTTTAAATAGTAGATATTTCTCCATTATTATCTATTCTAAATGATTAAAACTAACCAAACAACATCTCCCAAAGGCTTTTCTATATTAATAGCAATATTGTGTGGGCTGGACTGTCAGATGCGTTGAAAATCAGCTGTACTGCCATACCCAAAGGGTCGTGATCAATGATTCAACATATGGCTGCTATCCAGTAACAAGCACAGTACCCCAGGGGTCTGTACTAGGGCTCATATTTTTCAACATCTTCATTAACAACAGGGATGATGACACAGATTGCATCCTCAGCAAATCTGCAGATAATGCTGAATTAAAGAGGGTGGCTGACACAATGAATGACTGAGTTCTGATCCAGAGGCACTTTGAGAAATGTGACAACTGGACCAACAAAAAGTTCATGAAGCTCATCAGAAAAACTGCAAAGTTCTGTGCCCATGTGAGTAACCCCACTTGTCTGAGCAAGCTGGGATGCAACAGCTCCACAGGTATCTAATGGTGAGTGAGTTTCCAGGAGGCACCACTAACATGAGCCAGCAGCACAGGTCAGCACAAGGAAGGTGCATGAGGAGGAGCTTGCCTTGCAGTGTAACCCCTGCACACCATGGGTGAAGCTGCACCCCGAATGCAGTGTTCAGTGAAGAAAGCTTCCAAGGTGGAAGCAGAGAGCTATGAAGATGTTCAGGAACCTTGCAGTTCCTGAGGACAGAATGAGGAACTGGGCTTGTTTAGTCTGGGGAAGAGGGGGCTAAGGGATGATCAAACAGCTACCCACAATTGCCTGAGGAATGGTTAGGAAGACAAGGAAGCCAAATTGTTCTGTCAATGGCAGACAATAACAAAGGCCAAGGGCCACAGTTTGTGGTTTGTGAATTTCCAGACGGACATTAAGAAAAAAGATCACGTCGAGGGAACAGGCTGCCCATAGAGAAGTTGTGGTCTTCAGCACTCAGTGAGGTGTAGCCCTGGAGCACTTTGATTTGCATTGAATGACTCCCTTCCAACCAACAGGAATGTGACTCTCACAGTTGTTTCTGTGAATGATGAAAATGTGCACCAAATGGGGAGACTGCAAGCCCCTTTGTAGAACTTAGTGACAGTAATGTTTTAATTTGTATTTAACTATTGAATATAGGAGTGCCAGTTAAAATTGAGGGGGACAGGAGTATGAACAGGAAACTTTCACTCACACTGGCATGTCCACCTGACTTGTGGAGCAAGGTGTTTCTCTGCTCTGTATTAATAATCTGGGATCTCTACAGGGACCATGAGCACACAATATACATGCACAGCTTATATGTACACCTAAAGAGGCCTCATGTAATACTCTTAGTCACGACCAAGCCAGAGAAGTTCAAACTTAACAACCCAGCTATGACAGTGGGGACAGAAGCAACAAGCTGACAAAGAGCAAAGGAATAAAAACCCTGTACACACTGCAGGCTTAAAAAAAGAGCCTTTCATAGCACATAGGAAACAGGCAAACACAGATAGATTCACACACAAATTCCCTTCTGAGCAGGTTAGATTGAATGAGAGTAATCATTTTAAGTGCCCAAATTGCCTGACACCACATGGTGCTATCAAAAGCATTTCCATTTTTATCCAAATCAATGTCACCATTTTCCTGTAAAAATCAATGTGGAAAATAGAGGCAAGGACAGAGGAAGATGCAGTTTCCGACCCCAGTGGAAGTCATCACATGGCAAGATGACTGTAAGAACTCAAGACTATTGACTTTAGCAGCTACAGCATGTCCAGCAAATTCTGATGAGGGGTACTAAACAGCTAGAGAGAAATTCTGGGTTTGCACACGGATTAGAAAAACTGCTGTTTAGTTACTTTTTGCAATTACAATCTCTTTTCCCCAATCTCATACCTAAAAGCATAATGGTCAGTCTTCTGAACATATCTTTTATTCATTTTCTCCAAACTTGTACTAGAAAGAAAAGTGACTCAAAGAGAAAATTCAGTATCTGTCTTATAATACATGCAAGCAACAGACAAATTAAGGTACACTTGGTGCCAATCTGAAAAGAGTTCCTGTGAGAGCACATGCCCTGAAATTTTGGGGAGGAAGTACTCTTCAGGCTGTTAAAGGCAGAAAACTGAGGCACTTTCTGCAGACCCGTAATGTGACTTATGCTAACTCTGAAAATCTATTAAAAAACTACTTTCCAGAGAAATTTGTTGTAAACCTGGCCTTCTAATACAAGGAAAACACCTCGGGTATTTGTTCAGAATCTCTGTGTTCTCCATCTTGATTTTCTTAGAAAATAATTTTAGCATTTCCCATTCCAGAGAAGAAATCTGTATCAGCGCATCTTTATGGAGGGCTTCCCTTTTCATTTTCAGGAGGACCTCTGAGTAAGACAAACACAAGCTTATCAGGAGCAGTCAAGAAAATATAGACTTCTCCCAGAAGTCCCAGTCAATGCAGCTTGCATTCCCAGATCACATCACACAGTCACTATCCAGCTGCATGGTAGTTATAACTGAATGGGGGACATTATGAATCCTTAAGAAACTCACTTTGATTTAATCAAAAGCCAGATTGCTCTTCCCCTCAGCAGTACATCCTCGTGGCATTTTTTTGACATATTTCAAAGAAAAACTGACATTGAATATACAGCAAAATATCCAAATCATAAGTAATTTTCCTGTCACAACCCAATGATTCTTAATTGGAATACCCACATGATTTTGGGTTAAAATACCTGGGAGTATGCACAAACAATACTTCACCCTCATTGCCTTGCTGGTAGAACAGAATATCCTGCTTCAATTTAGCTAATGTCAGGCTTCTCAGATGAACAGTCTAAATTCTCCAGATAACTTCCCCATTAGGGGATTGGTGTTACAAGTCTATGTAACTGAATAAGGTTATTCAAGAAGCACCACGTTTTGATAACAAAATCCTTTGTGATGATTACCTAATAGCCAGCATTTGTTCAAACACTTTTAATAGACCCTTTTTATCACATGCAAAAAGAATTTCAGTGCTAGTTCAGTCTCCTGTTTCATTCTGTCATGAATCACTTCGTAGAGACATTTAGAAGTCAATAATCCACCGTAGCTTTGATGACAGGTGATTAATTTCTACATTTTAGAGACATAATAAGATTTAGCAATAAAAAGGCCTTGAAGTAACCTACCAAACAGCTTTAATCTCAGCCTTGGGACTGTTGCTAAATATGAATGCTTGTACACAAATGCAGATGATTTAAGTTAGTAGATTTTATTGCAGACTTCTTGCTTTTTCATATTAATCTTGCTTTACAATCAGGCTATCTATACAATCAGTTTATATTGAATATTGTTTCTAATGCAGTACTTTGGGAAGGAAAGCAAGATTATTTACCCACAAGGGCTATGTTCTACCAAAAACTAGTTTTACTAAAAACTAGTTTTACATGCTTTCCATTTTGTGGCTTACAAACACTCTTTGTGTGGCAAGTTTGAATGGGTAAAAAAAATAAATTAGCAGACCCACGGAGCTAGTCAGTACCTGCCTGCACAACCACACAGAGCCCTCAGGGCTCAATCCATCACTCCATGAAACTGGTGGGAGTATTTTGTTAATGTCAGTTGGCAGATCACTGTAACAGACATACTTGAATAAAGGACAGAATTCCAAGCTCTCCAAAGATGTTCTGGTGGTAAATATGGAATACCTATATAAGTCCAGATCTGGCTTTTTTGAGCTCTTCCAAACATTTCCTGGTTTCTCATCTTTCAGTAGTGGTTTTGTATTGAAAACAGTATCTGTGAAAACTGAAAAATTACTCTTTTAGTAGTCTCCTGTGTTTTCTTTATACATGTTCAGGAATGCTTCCTTTTTCTACTCAAAGTATTTCAGTCTGAAACCTTTGTCTATAAAACATTAAGTCTTCACTAAAATTCCCTTATTCAGGAATCTCAAGATAAATTCTTGAGAACCAAATCTTTGAGAACGAAAATGGTTCTATGGGATATTCCCTTGAGAAGAAGAAAAGACACTGCCGTAGCAACTGTTTTACAAACCTATTTCCTAATGCCAAATTGTGAATTTCTTAAAGTAAATGGGGGCCTAAAGTGTCTAGCCTAAGTTGTGATTTGCTAGTGATTTCCTGGGTACAAACAGTCCAACAAAAAGCACAAACAGCTGTTAGCTGGGCAGACAAAGCAAGCCAATGAGCTCCTTTTTCCTTCTTGCAGTGTATAAATTTTGCACTGATCAGTTCCTCAGAGAAAAGGTGATAAAGGAACTGAATTTCTCACATCTGAGAGCAGCATTAAAATGCTTAGGAATATTTAATGTGTTGTGCTGCTCCTGCTCTGTGTTTTGTGAAGGGCAAAGAATTAGCAAAGAAAGAAGGGGTTGGTTCTCCTTCTCTCAGTCTCTCAACACCTTTGGGGATGGATGAAGTAGAAGGACAGAACTTCCACTCCCAAAGAAATGGCACCTTCAGACATTGTCTAAGTAAGCCCTAAAGATAGGAAAACTGGAAAAAAAAAAAAAAAAAAAAAAAAAACAAAACAAAACACATGTGACAGAAGCAAAGGCAGCAGTAACACCTTCTTCCTGTCAGCAGACTTTGGGGAGGAGGAACAGAGGCTTTAGCAATAATGACAAATGGTGTTTTATCAAAGACAAATGGTGACAATATTGCATTTCACTACCATCTATTAAGAAGCCATTTGAATTTTAAACTCATTTAAAGTAAAGGAGATTTCAATGTCAGGAGATGTGGACGAAGATGTTTAGGACAAGTGCTAAATGTGGGGGTAATTGGAGGGTTGGGAAGCATGGGTGACAGGGACTGGTTGATGATGGTAGTGGCAAGGATGACAGCAAAAATTCTATGTGAGGGCATAGGTGGCAATTTTTGGCTAAGTATAAAGTGTAACCCATGAGAAACCCACGTCCTAGCCATATTCCAAACCCATGAGAAGGCAAGTTATAAGTGTATATGTTCTCTTCCTTTCTTTTCCAGTGGACTTTGGTTTCTGATGGAAGAACTCCTAAGCACCTTTGAAGGAAGGAATTGCAGTATGATCTGTGTAGGTTCCTGTTCTAGATGATCAGGAACAAGGACACCTTAGTCTAAATATATCTGTCATCTTTCTTTAAGGTGCAAATTTGAATTTTAATCTGGATTCATAAGTGCTGAAAACTTTCTTTTACCTTCATAATTTTTCTTGTTAAGTAATAGGAAAGAAAATTCAGTTTTGCTCATAAGAGTTGGAATATAAGAACCTCACACTTAAAGAAGTCCTGATTACCACAAAAGTTGTGCTAAAAAGAAAATCAATATAAAACAAGCAGTATTTGGAACAACAAAAGTGGATAATGAGGGAAACAGAAGGAAAACAAGCATATCTTAGTAGAATCTGAAGGCAAAGAAAACTTAGTCTATGATTGAAGCCAATATTGAGACATGATGTAAAGGTTGAGGGAAAAATGAGAATTAAAGACATCCAAACAGGGTGAAAGAAACAGAAGCCCTCTATGCATTTATGATATGTAAAACTCTGTACACAAGTACAGAATATACTGATTAAATCCAGTATTTCAGAATATAACTTTTACATTTCAGATTTTCCAGTTTTTGTATCTCACTAGGGGAAAGAGCTGCTTCTCTATGTAAAGTAGCAAAATTGTGTGTGAGGACAAACACATACTGAGGATATGAATCATAGCAAGATAGTGGACAGTTGAGGCAGATTAGATATATCAGACAGCAAATGGCAGAGTGAGGGACCACAGTGGAGCTGCCTTCACTGCAGAGCACAGGAAGAATTATGACATTTATGCATTTTCATTTCTACAGGTGGGGACCTCAAATCATTCTGTGGGTTAGGCTCTTGGTATCTCTAATATGATCCTGCTGTGGCACCCGGTTGATATACTTCTGACTTTTCAAAAAAAGGCACAAGACACACTTAAATCTCTTCATGGGCCCAGCATGAGACATTAAGTTTGAGCTGTTTGTGAATCCCACAGTTATTTCAGGATGTTATGTCCCAAGCAACACATTAAATTTTCACTTTCAAAAATTAATTTCTCTTTATAGACTATGATCTTTAATTCGTATGTATATTTCTTATTTAGACTTCCTATATGAAGTAGATTATTTGAACTACTGTGCAAAGGCATTTCTTGTCAATTACTCTGTGGAATCAAATGATTAATCATAAAAATTGGCCAAATAATATTTTTTTCAGATGAAATCTAAACTCTGTTCAGGTAAAAGAAGATATAAAATGGCCTTTTTTAGCTCTTAAAAATTCAAAATATCTTGCCATTTTGGGATCTCTCTTTTTTCTCAGAGAATACTACTAATCACAGAAAATAACCCAAGAGCTTGGTGGCTAAGTAATTTTCCAAGGAATTGAAATTCTAATCTGCACCTTAACCCAGTGACCTCTTTTTTCAAAGGAACATCCTGCTTATTCTGACCACTGTCATTAGCCAGGAGTCTCTTTCACAAAAGTTTTGTGAATCTTCCACAGTCAGTTCTGCAGGTTAAGTTTCAGGGGCAGAGTGGACACTTTAAAAAAAAAAAAATTGTAGTGGTGAGGGTGAATAATGAGACAGCACACAGCTTGGTTCACAGAGATCAGAGAGCCAGCCAGCAAGCCCCATTTATTGTATTGTCCTTTTTATATAGTAGAAACCCAGGTATATGATTGGCTAGGTTCTACACCACCCTAATCCAAAACATATTGTACAAGAATGACAACAACAGGTGCTTTATCTTATTGTTTTTCATACCTCCCAAGGGAAAGAAGGATTTTCTCACAAGCAGCCCCAGGCAGCAAGCCTTGGGCCACTACAAAAAATGGCATTGGCTCAAGACTTTTTAAAAAAACAAGCAGTCAGAGAATATATTTCAGTGAGTTCTGTAAATTTGTTAATTATGTATGCTATTTTAAATCATTATTTCCACTGCACATGATCACTACTAACTATTGCTTCTTGCTGAGCTCAACACAACTGTTCTAGACTACTTCTGCTGCAGGCTACTAGACCACCTCTGGTCCATATTTGGCTTGGGGACTATGATGTAAAAGTGTTTTTGCTAGAAACCACTATTGTTTCCTTTTTCTTTTACTGAAAACAATTGCAAAACAAAAATGTTTACTCAATTCTTCCTCAGCCCAAGGACGTAAGCAACATGTTAATATATGTTCTAGTCATGACAGGCAAACCTGATTTGCCCATGTTTCCTCCACCATGACTGTAAATTTCACTGTGTTTCTATGTTTCTAATCTAGTTGTTTTTAATAGAATATATCCCAAAATGTTTTAAGACACAGGTGAATATAATGGTTATTTAGATGTCCCCATGTCACCCTTCTAGTTTTATCTCTGTCCAATGACATAAGATGAAAACACATTTCCCATCTTACTATCATACCAGTCCTCCATCCCCATTAAGTTTCTAGGAAAAACAAAACCAAAAATTTAGAAAAATTTCCAGTCCTTTGTATTAATGGATAAAATTTCTGCTTTGAGAGTCCTACAAGTATACTTTTGAGGTTGTGTTTCTTTCACAGCACTATATATGGGAGAGATGGATGTTGTACAGAGGTAAACTAATGATACAGAGTAATTCCACCAAATATGTCTATATATTTGCTAAAAAACAGAGTGGTATTACAAGCAGTCCTGCAGTATGCTGGAAGTCTGTCTGGAAAAAAAGGGTTAGACTTCAAGAAAAATCTTCCATTTTCTGAAGTTGTCAAAAGTGACACAAATCTACAAGGAGAGTCAGAAGTATGATCCAGGAAACTACAGACCTGCCACCCTGACCTAGGGCTGAGGAAGGTCATGGAGCAGATCTGACTGAGTGCCATCACATGGTGTGTACATGGCAACCAGGAATTCAGGGTCAGGCAGCATGGGTTTATGAAAGGCAGTCCCTGCTTGACCAACCTGATCTGCTTTTATGGCAAGGTAACCCACTTAATAGATGAAGGAAAGGCTATGGAAGTTGTCTACCTGGAATTTAGTAAAGCCTTTGACACCATTTTCCACAGCATTTTATCCTGCAGAAACTAGCTTCTTGTCGTGCATTCTTCACTGGGTAAAAACTGGTCTGGATGGCCAGGGCCAGGGTGTTGTGGTGGAGTCCCATCTAGCTGGCAGGTGGTCACTAGTGGTGTTCCCCAAGGCTCAATATTGGAGCCAGTCCTATTTAATAACTTTATCCACAATTTAGATGAGGGGATTGAGTGCACCTTCAGTCAGTTCACAGACAACACCAAGCTGGGTGGGAGTGTTGAACTGCTGGATGGTAGGAAGGCTCTGTAGGGAGTTCAGGACAGGCTGGGTTGATGGGCTGAGGCCAGTGGTATGAGGTTCAACAAGGCAAAGTGTCTGGTCCTGCATTTGGGTCACTACAACCCCAGGCAGTACTATAGGCTAGGGGCGGAGTGGGTGGAAAGATGCCCAGCAGAAAAGGCTCTGTGGGTGCTTGTTGCCAGTATCTAAACATGAGCCAGCATGTGCCCAAATGGCCAAGAAGGCCAATGGCATCCTGGCCTGTATCAAGAAATAATGTGGTCAGCAGGACTAGGG
>VZRZ01004747.1:116264-127561 GCA_013398175.1 Climacteris rufus
CAAGCGGTGGTTGTGTGGGGGGGGGGGGGGGGAATCCCATAGTTAGTAAAGTATGCACTCACGTATTCCATTCCCAAATACTCAAAAGCAAATTGGAAGACAAATATTTATAGCTTTTGTTTTAATTTATATTTAGCATTGTTAGGTTTTCTTTGGCAATGTGTATTCAGCAGTAGTTTATCAAGCCAGTTATTCAACAAGCAAATCCCTTATCTTGAACACTGCCTCAACTTCTTAGCTCATTATTCAGTTGCCAGCAAGAAGATGGGAGTTTTAGTTTGCTGTAGGTTTGCAATTGACCATACAGTAATAGGTCTATTTAACAGAGAGGGGAAAAGCCACGAGGAAAATATATTTAAAATTATACAATAAAGCATTGTTCCCTTAGTGTCATTGAACATGGGCCAACTATACCATTCAGGGGTAAATACAGAGCTCTGACATTTAACTCTGATATTACAGACCAATGTTTTCAAAGTCACATGCTTAGTAACTGCAGCACATTTGCAATTGTCTTTGAAATTTTAATCTCAGTTCATGCTACTAAATCACCATGAAGGTTTATTTTTAACTTGTTATATAAAAGGGGGGTTTTTAAAAAAAATTCAAGGAAACATCTCCAAGTATGAAATATGTCAAACTGAAAGCTGCTAATTGTGTAACTTCAATACAGTGGGCTTTTTAAAAGTTGGCTTTTTGCTTTTTAAGCAAGAGAAAAAATGTTTCTTGGTTTTCAGCAGTTTTCAGATTTTATTTTTAAGTTGTTGTAAGGGAAGTAGAAATTTTAAGTGTATCTATTGTGAAATATAAATAAGACTGGAACAGATGATCCCACTAAGCTTTATTTCTCAATAAAGCTCCAAAAAAAATTATAGTGAAACTATAAAGAGAAAAGATAACATACTATTACTAAATTGCTAGCACATTCTAATATTTCAGTATTTGGTTTAGAAAACCTATTTTTCCTAATATCATATGCATGTTAGACAAATGAATTTCATTTAGGATTGCTGTGGGATCAGAGTCTGAACAGAGCAAAACTAGTTGCAACCTGATGTGACAAGAATTACTGTTTTGTTACCCAAACATGACCACATCTAATGTTTCCATTGAACTTCTGTAATGTGTAGTCACCACTGCTGAAACTTCTTACGTCCTCTGCCTCCCACTCATCTCTGCTTGGCATCGGTCCTCCCCTTCATCTCTAACCTCCCCAAACAGAGTGTTTACAGTCACTATTGAGAATTTTCTTTCAAATCTATGTTAGATCTCTAAAATTGCCCTCTGCTGAAACTCCTTTCCCTACGGCCTCAGTTTCCTCACCGGCAAAGTTTACATTCAACTTTTGTTTACTCCTCAAACATCTTAAAATCAAGTCTTCCCTTGATCATCCAGTTTGCTGTCCTGGTCCTCTTATATCTTTGGTTGTCTTTCTGTTTGTTTGGGTTTTTAAAATTTTCTTTAGAGGCTCTCATTTGGCCTTTTACTTGGGTGGTGGAGTACGGTTATGAAGGTACATGGGCCCCTGCTAACCTAACTTTAAGAAAATCTCACACACAAATGCAAATTCAGTAATGAAGTGTATGAAGTTAAGTCACAGACAGCATGTCTGGCTAGTAAGTCTGGCGAGTAAAACTAATTTTCTTCATTTCAACACCACTTTCTACGTTTCTAAACCCTGATCAGCAGGACTAAAACATTCTTTCTTTGCTATTCCTTTTCAGCTTCTCTGGACAGTGTTTTAACATATATCCCAAATATCATGCTTATCACTCTGGTGGAAATTATATTTTGTAGATTTTGTACATATATCTTCTTAAAGACACAGACTTTCTTACATATTCAAACAATTTAGGAATTTTTCCGGGTGTTTCATCCTGTTGGTCTTTGATTATGGTAACATTTCATGACAAATGCAAGCCTTCCATTTTTCTAAGCTGCTGTTTAGACCATATGGTCTCTTTTTAGAAATCCTTCCCCTAACTGCATTGTTTACTGCCTGGGCCCTTCACGGTCTAGCCCCCACACTATTTTTTCCCCTCTGTATTTAAGAGTGTCAGCTCCCAACCCCAGCCAGTGAACAATGCACGTGCCCATCATTCATTTGTTGCATCCTCAAACACTTTCTTTCATGCTACCCTTCATGCTTGGGAGCTCTCCATAAACATGCACCTTCAAACCCATTTGCTGCAAGGCCTCTGAAAGACCTGGCAGCAGTTAGGTTGGTAGTGCTGGCAATGCTTCTCATCACACTGACTTATAGTTTCCTGCTACTCCCTCATCTGTCTAACTCAGTCTGCTGGGGTTTTTTTAGCTTTAGATTCAGAACTTGCTAGTATCCATCACCAACTTTTTGTTCTGATTTTGTCTAGCACCTAACACAACTGGGACATGGTCCATGGTGGTGGTTTGTAGCAATTCAAATAATGAGGACAGAACACAGCTTTTTCATATCTGTGAGAACAAGTTTAAGTTTTATTTCATACACTGCCTATAAGATTATAAGCATCCTATTTTCAGATTAGAGAACATGCTTGTTAACATCTCCGGGGATGCAAAATAGATTAAATCTTCTGGGTCTTAATCCAACTTTGTATCTTGGTAAATCATCCTACTTGTCAAATTTGTAGGACTGTTAATGAAAGTTGTAAGGTACCAAATGGTGCTGATTGACATGAACAAGTGTATCAGTTAAAGATGCTTATCCCTGAGCTCTCGAGGTAGCTATAGTGTCCTTTATGTGAGCAAAACCCCTGCTGGGATGAGTTGCAATGGTTTTACAACTCTCCCAAAAGACAGAGTTCTAGCTACCGCAGATGACCTGTTTCTGCTGGCTCCTCTGGAACTGAGAAATACCCCAGGCGTGATGTTCTAGCATCAGCAAGAATGAAAGGCTACACAGAGGGCTCTTCTCTGGGATAACAGCCTTTTTATTATAAATCCAGTGTTGAGTTGTGAGGGTCCAGGGAAGGAATCCGGAGACATGCAGGTGGTTGGATTAACCCAGAAGAAAGAGCACGAGCGGAAGCTCTGCAGGGGTCTTAAAGGGAGGTGGGACCATGGGACCACCCAATGGAAAGATGCATGGTTCGAAGTGACCAGTGGAGGGGAGAGCTTCCCAGGACATAGCCATATATGAGACCTAAGGTATGGATACAGGTAACACAAGGAAAATATGGGGTTTCACCACAGCTGAGGCAGGGGGTTCAGATATTGGAGGGAGAAGTTTCAGAGGGCATTGCCTTGGCTTTCTTCCCACCAATCCTGAAGCTCAAAAGCAGCAGGTTCTGCCAAGTACGCTGCTACAATCAGTCACTGAGGAATGGGCTCAAGGGTCTCCATCTCAGCAGTTAGTAAGTTATTAAGTATTGCGCTCTATGTCTGTGATAAATACTGTTGAGCAGCAGTTTCCGCTGAATTTGGTGGCAAAACACCATCTACAGAAGTAAGATTTCTCTGAGATAGGCTTTGTTCAAGGAAACCACCTAAACTGGAATTATCAGATTTTTTTCACGGTTGATCAGGCCACATTCTCTCAGTGGCTATAAGCATCTGCAGGTCATAATGAAAGCAGAAGTTTTGACTTTTTTGTTTTCCTTTTTACCATTTTGAAACACAAAATCCCACGAGAATATGGGCAACCCTAGATATTACATGAAAGACAGAAGAGAGAGCAGCAAATAGAATACATCAGTTAAAAAAACTGCACTAAAAAGTGCATCAGGCTGCTTCCTTGTTTACAAAGAGATTCAACAAGATTAAAGTTGACTGCAGTTTCCCAAACACTTTGATACAAGCTGCAGCATTAACTTAGTTTTCCTCATCCTTGCCTAAAAACTAAGAGCATTTTGCTACTAAATTATGTACATGAACAAATTTAATTGCATTTTTTAAGTCCTATTAACATGCAGTTTACTCTGAAATTTGAGGATATGAACACAGCTTTGCTTTTTATATTCTAAGAATATGAAATAAATGTAACATTTTGAGCACAGGCATTTTCCATTTGAATTTTGTATTTAAGAAATACAATCATGTCAGGCAAGGAAATGGGTTAAAAAGGTATTCATAGCACAGTATTTTCATTCAGGAGTTTAGATCCTTTAGAAAGGTAGACCTAAATAGCTGTAAATCTGATGAAGAAGTTAATTATGAGGGAAAAGGGCCAAAAAGTTAGGAGAAGAAGAAGAAATACCATTGATTTCACAACGATGGCTGCCAGAAACTGCTTGCAAATCATGGAACTATGCGGGGACAAAAAGTTGACTCTAAATTATGGTGAGACTGGGTCTCTCTAAATCACTGGGGAGCAAAATTATATTTCAGTAGACCTTTAATTTTCAGTGATTGAAAGTCAACACCATGGCAAATAGCTGCAATGTTTTACAGCAGAACATCACAAAAATACTTTACTTTTCACTTCCCAAAAATGCATGAAATTTTCAAATACAGGTTAAAATCGGTCATTTCACCAATCATACAAAAAGCAGTTTCATTCCCAAGTGAGGTACAGATTCTCAGGATAATGAAGGAGATGCACAAAGTCATCTGCTTGGAATATCTTCGACTCATAGTGCCTTTATCCAAGCACTCCCAAGTGCTGGACCAGTCGTGAAGATGTTTTACTTTAGTAAAGACCGCAGCAGAAAAATAAGGAAGGAATATGCATTAAAACAAGCAAACCCTTTCATGCCTTTCCTCCATCTCTCCATCCCTTCCCCCTCCCCACCCCACTCCAATCTCACCTTCTGAATACAGAATGTCCTTCTTGATCAGGTAACTGTGGGCTCTTGCACTAAAATAATCAATAATCAACCTGATAAAATTTTTGCAATACCACATAGCATAAAATTCCTTCTGCTTTGCACCTTCTCTCTCTAGACATACAGAATCCTACAACTACGTCTCTAGTCCCCAAAGCAGCAATAAATACTAAGCATGAAGGTGAGGCTAAAGTTTTGGTTTTTTACAGAGCATAGAAAAATACTTCAGGACTGCAAGCATCGGCTGTTTGGAGCCCAACATCTGTCCTGAGACCAGGTCCCTATCTTTTGCAAAATTTCCTTTATGTATCCAACCAGGAAAAAAGCTGAAGACAGCAATGTTGTCCACCTTCAAGATTCAGCTTTGACCCGGAGATAGGGGATTTACTCTGCTAGTGAATAAAATGGGGTCAACACGGAAGCTCAGAAATTTTCTGTTGATTTTTCAGATTGTCTGTTGCCATAGACTCTGGCTCCTTCCAGACTCTGACAAGCATTGGTCTCAAGAATAACACATAGGAATAGCATTTACAAGGAAGCATTTATAGTAATATTTTGGCTATAGTCACCTCTTCTCAGAGGCAGAGAAGAAAGAATATGCCAAATTATTTTAGCCTTTTGGGAGGTTTTTAATGCTTCTAGCAGTAAAAGATGGAATTAGGAGCTGAATCTTGTGCATCTTAGTCATGTTAACCTGCCAAAATGTCCCTGGCTTGCTCTAGAACAACCTCTCAAGCCAAGCTGAAAGCTAAGCCTTTGTATTTGTTTAGTCCTTGACCAGATTGGTTGGCCAGATTGCCATGACAATGCCAACAGAGTGTTTTGGAGACATATATACTGTCCAGATTGGGAAAAAAGTGACCTTCAGATATCTTTGATCAACTTTAATGTGGAAACAATTCCTAGTTGCTATGAGATTATACTCAGTTCTGACTTGTAACTAGAGCTATGCAAATTATTTTGGCTCAATAGATTCAAGCTCCAATTTTTTATCCTCTTAAGTCTCTTTTTTAAAAACTTATTTCATTGTTGTTTTTTTTTTTTTAAGGAAAAAATCTTATTCTAAAGATTTGACATAAAAACGAGAAATAATCAAAATAGCAATTTTAAAAAACTTTTTGTTATTGTTGTTTGTGTCATTCACCAAATTAAAAAAAAAAGTCTTTGCCTTTTCTCAGAGAATTGTTAATTGCCAAAAATTGTTTTGTTTTAATTTTGCATAATTCCAAAGGTAAAGTCCCTTTCTTTACCTGAATTCAACATTGTTTTCAGAAGGGGACCTCTGTCATATTATTAAAGACAATACAAGAAAAACAAAAGATCTGGTAATTCTCAGGCTCTGTCAGTGCCATGGGCATGATTTCCTCATATTGCTACTCTCAGTAACACCATCTTTACATTTATATACTTATCTACAACCCACAAAGAATCAGATAATACAGACTATTTAGACAGCAAAATACAGAAGGAAAAATTAAATATCTGTTTTTCAGAGGAGTAAGCCTCTGTGCAAAAACTTGAGAGACTTGGAAATATGCCAAAAACTTGGTATCTGAACACAGAAATGACCATTCTTCTTCAAAATATACATTGGAACCTCAAGGCAGGATAGCTTGTTTTCACAATCCATAGTATATATATTTCCTAACAACCAAATCAGGATGGTAATGTACATTAAAGGGTACAAGATAATCTTTTGTCCTATTTTGACTCCAACTAATGAAATCTAAACCTGCTGCTTTTTTGTTGGGTTTTTTCTTGTTTGATTGATTGTTTTTTGGTTTTGGGTTTTTCTTAATGAAAGCCCAAAAAAGTGCACAATAGAAATTTCATTAACAAAAAGAAGAAAAACAATTACTGGGATGTCCTAAAGCAAAATAATAGGGCAATGCTGGCAAAACTTGGTGTAATCTGCTAATTCCCTTCCCTTAACTGAAACTTTATGGTGTTTTAGTTCCCTCCTTACTTTATGTAAAAATATGAAGAAGAATGGCCCTAACTAGATCATACTCTTCGAGACTCTAAATCCCTCTATTGGATGTAAGGACTCTTCAAAGAGGATAACCATAATGCAAAATGAGGTTATTCTGGATCCAGTTCAAGGGAACGAGCCAAGCATTATTAGCACCATAAGGCTGCATCTACAGAACATCTTGTACAAACAGTATTAGAAATATTAAGTCAGGAGGATACAATGTATACAAGAAAATACCACCACAGTGATTTTAGGGAAGCTGACATTGATGGGAATTAAGTACTACAGAACATATTGATTCAAACTTCATAAGAGTGTTACAGAGATGCATAATAAAATTCCATAGGTCAAATCTACTTCCCCAGATTTGGAAATGCCTACAAAAGCAACAACACAAAAAAAAAAAAAAAAAAAAAAAAAAAAAAAAAAAAAGAACAAATCAGGAGAAGAGAATTAGTCACCAATAATGCTGAAAGGACAGAGGTTGTCCACACTTTCTTCACTAACAAAAGAACAAAAACTCAGGTTGACGCAAACACAAATCCACTGTCAGTGAACAAAGAGTTGGTTTGTGAAATGTCATCGGAGCTCGACCCCTAAAAAAAAGATGGAGACTCCCTTTATACAAGGAGACACATGGAAGAGATGCTCCCGGGGAGATTCTGGTTGGACAAAAGAGAAAATTGTTCACAGTGTCAACAATCATCCATTGAAATAATTTCCCCAGGAAAGCAGTGGATTCCCCAACTGTAGTCGCCCTGCTGTGGACACGCTCTGCCGAGGGCTGGGGACAGACCTGAGGGCGCATGGAGTCCTGCACTGGCTTTCCCTGGTGGTACAGGGGCTGGCTGCCAAGCTGCAGTGCCTTTCCCCTGAGCAGGGTTCCAGCCGTGCCTGGCTGGACAGTGCAGGTTCCTCTGCTGAGTAGGATTGTCCGGAGCCCTGTGGTCTTCAGGGGGTCGGCGAGAACAAAGACCAAGGAGGGGCCTTTGTCCGGTATTTTCAGCTCTTTATTAGGGTAGGGCAGCAGGAGAGGATCCAGGGAAGGGTCCGGGAGCAGGAGCAGGAATGAGGGTCCAGGTGAGCTGAACGGTCCAGAGCAAAGAACCCAGCTCAGGGTTTAAGTGGGGTTTTTATAGGGAAGGGGAGAGGGAATACAGCTAAATAGGGGAACAGAAATTACAATATAACCAATGGGTAACCGAGGAGACAAGAACTTTCTGGAGCATAACCAAATACAGAACATTACATAACTGCGTAACCATAAACAGCAACCGAAAGGAATGATGGAATGGGTAACAGTGTCACCCTAACCAGAGTAGCTGCCTCAGAGGGCAGCGTGCTGAGCTCCCTTTCACCACTGTTGAGGCTTACATGCTGTGGTTTTAGCCACTCACACTGCCACACCCAACATTGGATACTTTTAAGATTCAGCTGGACAGAGTGCTGAGTCATCATGTCTAGGCTATGGTTTTGCTAGGCAAGTCTGGACTGGATGTTCCTTGCAGTCCTTCCAAACCTGGTATTTTCTGAGTTTATGAAAAAAAAAAAAAAAGTCAAAAAAACGCCTGAAAATACTAGATAGGATTTAGTATAAATATTGCCATTTGCAAGAAGCCACAGTTGAAGAGCTTGCCATTCGTTTTAGTATATTGTGACATTCACTGTGTCTGAAATTAAAGAGCTTTATTTCTAAGTAGTTGCAAAAGTTATCCAGCAGGAAACTCATCTTTTAACTAAAATTATTTCTAAATACTTGAGAATTTTTAAAAAAATCTATATTACTGGCAATTAAAACAACAATGTCGAGTTACAGAAAAAAAGAAAAAGTTTCAGGGCAAGTCAAAGTATTGTGGGCCTCATGCCAGTTATAGAAAAAGCTTGGTGTGACTTAGATATAAAAGAATAACCATCAGTGACTCATTGATAGAGCTGACTTCCCAGGAATGGGTGAATATGTTGCAGTGGCCCAGCCCACTTTGGGGCTGAGTGCCATACAGTGGGTAGAATTCCCCGCCCAGGATTCCGACCCTGAGGGCAGATCCGAGGGCGAGGCCTGAGTTTAGGGCTGACACCCACTGTGTGTCTCTCCCGCAGCATCTCCTCCCTCCCTTCCAGAAGCTTCACTGATCTTTTCTCCCCATTGGTTCAAACCGCTTATGTTTAATAAGGTAGCCTATTCCTTATGTATGAAGCTCTGGAGGATTCTGTTCAGTTCAGTTCCCTATTGGTTGCTTTGTATCTGTTCCTCCCCTAGTGTGTTGTGATTTGTTCCCTGTTACCTCATGTCCTTCCCTTATTGGCTTGCTCCCTTGCTCCCCTCTCTCTCTCTAGCCCCCTTTAAAAACTCTTGTCACCCCCATCAAAGGGTCTTTGAGTGACTGTCTCACTTCCGACCACACCCCCTGCCCATCGGGGTGGAAATAAAGCCGGGATTGAAGGCACAGCAAAGGCCCTCTCTCTTCTTTTACCCTCGCCGAGTTGCCGGGCAACAGCACTGCTGCAGCCAGCCTTGACTGCTTTCTCAGGCAGCACAGAACTGCCGACGGGTCTTTGGTAGCCGCGCTGCTGGGGCACCGGACCTTGTCGCTTGCCAAGGCCAACGGGCAGCTAGTGGCCGGAGAGATGTGAATACACCTCTCAAAAGCAAGTCGGTAGGAATGAACTTCCGCATCAGCATGAGACACCAAATGTCTCTTGGGAAGGATACTTCTCACCCAGCTTCAGCAACTGGACATGTAGTCTCAATCAGTTAACAGCGTATGGAGAGAAAGAGTTCCAGGGAAAAATTAATCTTCTGCTCAGACACCTAAAACTTGCGGACAGACATTCCCCTGAGAAGTTTTTTCTAAGGACTGTGGCGGGAGTCAACATTACTTGCTTAGGCTGGACAAGTCAGCTGGGACAGTCTCAGACTCTGCCAGCTCTAATTCCTATGCCCTTTCCTCTATGCCTTCGACTAGCTAGAAATGTTACCCATACACAGCTTGTGGCCACAGTTACCTTTCTTACCTTTTACAATTTCTGGTCTCTACCAATAACTGCTATAATATGTGCAAATTACAATCTTTACACAGAAACAACCAGAACCTCCTCTTTTATGTGTCTTGCTCCACTTTGTACAAAATTATGCTATGTCAACATATATATTTCAATGAAGCAAACCTATTAAAAATTAACATTATTTTATCTATTGAATGAAAATATTTCTTACATTAAATGTTTAAACAGCCAGTGAAATTAAGTTCAACATTTATACTAAGATGTTTTTAAAGCTTCAAACACAAACAATCATAATAAAAAATGGTCTTGTTTAATCTACAAAATAAGGACATTTGATTTTAATTATCTGGATAATGACCAAGCAAGTACATCAGGCACATCTCTTCCAAGAGATAATGAAAGGAACAGAGGAGCAAACAATATCCCTGAGAATAGACCAACACATTCTGACTCTAAAGATGACTCCAGTAATGAAAATCTGTCTCTTGCAAATGACTCATCTTCTGAGGACTGCACTGAAGATGTTGAAAATCAGGATGATGCATGTGAAAATAAAATTATCAATATGAAGATGAGGAATAGCAGTCTATCACTGAACAGCTATTTGGTAATAATGAAATTGAGGAAATAGCTAGCAGTACAGAAAAAATGAAAGGAGAGGAAATGTCAGTGGTTATAGTGAATCAGTAAATATTTCTTTAAACGCAAGAGGAAGATATAGGAGACAGTGAGGAAATAGACAATAGACAATAATGTTCCTGATTCAGTAATGAACTGGAAGGACTAAAAATGTTAAATTAGAAATAAATAAATACATACAAACTCAACAAAAAAATTGTTGATGAACAAAGACTGTTAACAAAGTGCATTCAGATCTACACAGCAATGTAGTGTAGTACTACTAGATCCAGATCCTAAGAGGGTCTGAAAATAATGAATCAATGGGAAGTGTAGGTGCTTAGGCCCTCTTGGAATTTGACTCTTTATCTTCACTGAAATTAAGACTGATATTGAATATACAAGGAAGTAATTTTCTGCTTATCTTAATCATCACATTAGCTGATGGTACAAGCAGCAGTATTGATGAAAATGTACCTGATGTAACACCACCACAGGAAACTAATGATCATAATGAATCCACTTGCTGCTGAAGTACAAAGATGCAAGAACATACATCTGTTTAGAAACAAAACCAAACAACAAACAAACAAAACCAAAAAGCAAATTATTTTTTTAATAGAAACAAGTGTTTTATTTACTAATGTCTTCCTCCTTGATACATTTACTTGCAGTCCTTCTTTCCCCATCTTTAATTACATTTTTTCATAAACAATCTTTAATAATATTCATCTGTTTTCTATCCCGCACTGTCACACCTCCATAGAGATTTCCAAAGACTTTCACTTTCTACTTGGTCTAATTGTCATTGTGGGATGTCTGATAAATCTTTTTCATTTTCTTCCTTTTCCTTTTCCTTTTCCTTTTCCTTTTCCTTTTCCTTTTCCTTTTCCTTTTCCTTTTCCTTTTCCTTTTCCTTTTCCTTTTCCTTTTCCTTT
>VZRZ01004747.1:127904-175462 GCA_013398175.1 Climacteris rufus
AGGCATGGTGTACTAGCGACGACGAGAATAAAAGGCTAGACAGAGCGCTCTTCCCCGGGATAACAGCCGTTTATTGTGAGTCCAGTGTTGCGTTCTGGGGGTCCAGAGATATCCAGGTGGATGGAGTAACCCAGAAGAAAGAGCAAGGAAGAAGCCCTGCAGGGCTCTTTTAAAGAGAAGTGGGACCAGGAAACGCCCAATGGGAAACCACATAGTTCAAAGTGACCAGTGGAGGAGAGCTTTCCAGGACATAGTCATATATGGGATCTGAAGTATGGATGCAGGTAATACAAGGGAAATATGGGATTTTACCACAGCTCAGGTAGGGTTCAGATATTGGAGGAAGAAGGCCGAGGGCTTTGCCTTGGCTTTCTTCCCACCAAAACCTGAAACTCAAAAGCAGCAGCTTCTGCCAAGTGCACTGCTACACCTTGCCTTGCCTGGCATTGCCTTGCCTGGCCTGGCCTGGCCTTTCTTCTTCATCTAAAGATAATTAGTGACTAACTGATATAAAAAACCAGTTCCTGAAGCAGTTGATACTCTGTCAGACTTATTTTTAGACATTTTTAACTTGACCTTAAATTATCACCTTCACCTGATCTGTAACTAAAGTTATTATTTATAATATTCTGTTAAAGAATTTTAAGAACCAAAATAACCCAAAATTTTTCTTGAACTTTTAAACTAATTTGCCCTTCATAATTTTATAGCAAGTGTTGCGTTTCTTTCTGGGCTTAATCACAGTGTTGAAATGTTGGGCCATATTTTATTCTTTAGAAAACAGGACACAAAACAATCCGAAAAGGAAGCACTTTTTCACAGAGCACACAACTAAATTGTGCAACTCATATTGGATGTTGGAAAAGCCACGTCAAAACAAAGCCACATTAAAACATAAATTGTTTATAAGCAATTAAATTTAAAAAATGAAAGAAAAGTGTTTTAGAACTGTTAACCCTTAATGTTGCAGATAAGACCAGCAACTGAAGACCCAAGACATGCATAGGTCACTGTGTTAATGGTTATGTAATGACATGCGTTGAAACTGTAGATACCAAAGAGAATTTGTTCTTGTTGAAAAGTAAGAATTTTATCTCCAGATGGAAAGAAGTAGGTTAGCTTCTTTATTTTTTTTTAAGAGGAGAGAAAAGAACTTTAGACTTTAACATGTTTTAGATTTGAAAGTCCAGGTTGTGAGTCAGCATAAGTAAGTAATGAACTAACAGTTAAAAAGCTCAAAAGAGACCAGAAAGATGAAGTTGTAATTGAGGATGCATCTAACAGTGATTGAAGCATCAATAACAATGAGGGGTGTGGAACCAATTTAGAAGCTAAACTTATGGAGATGATCAAAAAAAAGTGGAGATGAACAGAAGTTCATCTGTTTTAAGTGTAAACAATGTCACTGGACATAGAAGAGAGATAATGTGAGCAGGGAAATGAAGAGTCACACAGCAGCTCCAATTGTGGCATTCAACAGGTTTATGTGTGGAGAAGGGAGATAAATGTCTGCTGAGAGAGGTGTACAGGTAGTTGATTTCAGAAACTGTTACTTCTCCCCTAGGATGAGATGAGAAAATAATAGAAATGGATAGTAGAAGTCACATGGAGATTTCAAGAAGATGTTGAGAATCTATGGATGAGGACAAATCTGTGAGGCCAAGACCAAAGACCTTATAAACTGGGAATCTGAACAGATAAGAACAAATAAGACAGAGAAGACATAAGAAAGGTTGCTAGAAGAAAAAGAGGAAAACTAAAATGGAGAGAGAGACTGGCATATACCATTTTACTTCTTTTTACTTTTTTTTGTTTTGTAGACTACTGTAGAAACGGATAGGTACAGCACCAAAAGTCCAAGGAGGAAATATCAAGCCTATGATGAATTAAACTGACTGCTTTGGTTGTTCCCCCTCCCCAAATAATGAAAATATTTGTAAGGTATCTGTCAGCTTCTTTACACCATTGTCTGAAGTTCTGAGGGAGAAAACAAGTATTAATTGTTCCCTTTTCCTTAAAAATATCAAGAAACAAAAGAGTCAGGATGAAACTCTCAATTAAATATTTCAAAATCGGTATGCATCACATGAGAATGCAAAAATAACAGATTGGCTGTTTCTGGACAAGCAAAGAATTAGAGGCAAAAAAAAGGGATAGAGACTTATACACTCATGTATAGCAAAAGCACTGACGTAAATTGATGCCTCCTGGTTACTGTGTGGTGAAGCATATTGTATTTCAGAGTATTTGTATCATATGTAATTCAGGTCAAAGAACACATTAAGGTATCTTTTATGATTCTTCGGCAAACTTAGATGAATAAAGAATGAGCTGAGTAGTTTTTGATACTACAGATGTGCAAAAATCAAAGGAAAAGAGTTTCCATTCACTCCTTTGAGCTTTCAGAATGCCTTTAGGTCTTTCCATGAGAAGACAGAAGTCCCTTAGAAGGATCAGAAAACAGTATTCCATTGGGAGCAATTTGATATCTGTAAGACTTGGCCTTTAAAAAAAAAAGAACCAAACTTTGCTGATGAACAAATTTGATGCAAAAATGCTTAAGATTAAAAAAAAAAAGCATTTTAGATCTCTTAGTTTTGCAAAGTCAAGCACACAAGAAGTATGTTTTATTTGAAATAATGCAAATTATCTTACATTATCTAACCATCTTGGCTATGTAATCAAGCACTCCAAGGGCTTGTCTGACTATTATAGACATAAGAACAGAACAGAAGAATTGCCAATGCTACCCCACAATTTTACAGAATGCAAGCAGACAAAAAATATTCATGACACTGTTGAACACCGCTATTTAAACTAAGTCCTCTTTAATATATAGAGGACTCATGCAAAGACTGCAAAGCAATCCACACAGTACGCATTGGAACATAACCAACATGCGTATCAGGAAAGAGGCATCAGTTCAGCAGCGTTAATGCAGCTACTTGTTTTAAGGAACACAAGACTAGAAGGGACCAGGTAGGTCCTTGTTCTAGGTGCCTACAGTTGTGGGAGGCAGACATTGGGTTCAAGGAGGTCTGCTGAACATGTGCTCCTAAACCACCATACCCAAGAGGACACAGAACAGTTTCCTTCTCCATGTCATAAAATGTAAAACTAAAATGTAATCCAAGCTATAATGTGTCCAAGACAGAGGGTGAGATTCCTCAAAGTTCTGGGCCTGTTATTGCTTAGCACCTGCTTTGCAGATGTGAAAGAAGATGACTGTCTTCAGGAAAAAAATAAATCCTGCTAAGGTTCCTCAGCAGGCACATAACACTATTACTAGTGTCTCATTTATATCTTTACTTTCCTTTGTTTCCTCCACAACAGCAGGACAGTTTTTCTGTCCTGAAATGTAAGAAGGAACCTTTTGAAAGTACTTGGCAGAGAACAGCTGATTCAATATTGCAGTTTGCCTCCTCAGGCTTGGTACTGTTAAAGGGACTTAGCTAACCAGCTATTTAAAAAATTACATCTCTCACCTGAGGTGGCTATCTAGCATTTTCTCACTAACTATAAGGAAGAACAGCACATTCATATGGTAAGCTACCCTAAAATAAAAGCATAGGATGGGTAAAAAAAGCTGACTCTTTGAGAGCAGTCTTTAGGAGGACAACATTTTTGGCCATCTGCTGAGTAGTGCTAGATGTCAGGGTCTTGCAAGACATTTCCAAATTTGAAAGGGTGGTAGGAAGGGGAGTAACCCTGTGTTTCCCTTTGTCATTTTTTTTATTCAGACACATGCATACACATATGTAGATACAAACACAAGGTAGCTAATTGCACTTAGCAAATGCAAGACTGAATTATTTTGACCATAATTTTTCAGCAAATACATTACGGGGGGCGGGGGGGGGGGGCGCGCTGGTGTGAGGAGAACTGCTGTAACTGAATTTAATTGTAACTAATACCTGACTTTTGAACACCAGTGAAACACTGTGCAGCCCTCTGAATGTCAATGAGGCACCATTTACCATGAGGTGTCGCGTTCCTCTTTCCCTACCCCTCACAGATAAAGCTGTTCTCCCTCTCCTCTCATAGCCTAAGGCCTGTTGTTAGAAAAGCAGGTAACCTTAGCATTCCCAGCTCCAGTTGTGAGTGTTAGATGGGCACCAGAGTCTTAGTGGGTGCTGTCCTGGGATGGGTGCCTGTATAGAGCAGTTACAAATGTCTTGTTCTTCCCTCTACTTTTTTTCCTTTCATTTACTTTTATTTACTTTTCTTTCCCTTTCTTTCCTTTTCTTTCTCTCTCTTTCTCAACCCCAGTTCTCATTGGAAGTTTGGCATCAAATGTCTGAGAATGCAAGTCTGAAAGCCTTAGTGCTGCTCCCTGTATAACTGCTGTCGTCAAGACCACTGAAGTAGAATAGGAAGGGAAACAGGAATTTCCCCTTCGAAGCCTTGCTTTAGTGATCCTGCCATGACAGCACTTCAAAGAGAAGCTGTTCCTTCCCCTCCCAGCCCAACTTCCACCCTCAGCAACTCTATAGAGCAGCTGGCTCATTAAAGCCCTAACAGCACAGGAAACAGCACAAAGAACTAAATGAAGTTAAGCACTTAATTTATTTATTTTGATGTATGAATTAAACAACATTGTCATAAATCTGGTAGCAAATCCTGGCCACATCAGAAAAAGAAGCCAGTAAACATTTCCAAAGGAAAATTGAAAGTCCCTTTAGTTCTCCAGATAAAAGTTTTTCTTTGTCAAGCTTCATCCCAAAATCTGCTTTAAAACAGGCTGATTTAGATAAAGACAAAACTACAAAGAGGAAAATCCCTATGGAAAAGAGCCTAGATCCTTTTTAAAACAATTGGTTTCCCAAGCTGGACAATATGCTAACAAAAAGATGCTGCCTCTTTAAATAGGAGTTTTAACTCATCCCTTTCTAATTATTCATGTAAATTAAATTCTACAAGTGAAGAAAAATTCATAAAAGTCGTACTTATTCATCTCAGAGGGAGATTTGGCATATGAATAGTGCCCATAACCTCAGAAGGTGAAATGTAGAAAATATCACAGGCAACTCCCACCTCAAGTTAACTGAACCAAAAAAAGGGAGAATCTTGATGTGAAGGAGACTTGAAGGAGATCCTCCCTAATCGCTTCTTAATAGACTCACAGACCTGACACAGGAAACAAATCAGAAATTCTGAGGACACATAATTGTTAATCACTAGCATTCACTATCAAATTCAGTCAGAACTTAGAAGCACAGACAATGAACATTATCACACTGAAAAATAAGACTTATTGCTAAGGGTGTTCACAGACGTCTTTAGTGTACTAAAGCAAAAGCTCCAGCCATGACAATGCCGTTGTAATTCCATAGTTATTTATTTGCCTCCAATGAAGAGAGGGTGGAAAAATCATTATCAGTTGTAATCAATATGTTTTATAAGCAATTTTTTCTGTAGGATTTAGCAATACTAGATTTATAGTTCTAAGCTGTTCAAAATACTTATTAGACTTTCAAAAGGTGAAACAGACTGAGCTTCTTCGAGAAACGAAAAAAAAAAAAGACCAGGAGAAAGAAATTTAATTAATACAGCTTACCACACCACCACACTCTGTATTAATGAACATTGTGTCAGAATAACATTGCAACTTGGAAAACTGAAATTCAATATTTTTTTCATATTTCATCTCCTAGAAAAAGAACAGTGGGTTTTGTAAACAGGGTAGTAGAAATCAGCTAGAATGCCTGTGTAATAAGCCACGTAATTTGACACAAAAATAGTTAAAAGTATGAAGGGAAACTATATTAAGGATAATTAGGCATGTGTTTATTCAGTGCCAAACCAACAGACCCATACATGCCTCCTTTTCGTTAAACCTTCCCGTCCGGAGGCATGAAAGCACACCACACTGGGGCTTTCTCTGCCCAGAAAATCTCACTAACAGAAGTGGTGCAACCCCTAGTGAGGTTTCCAGATCATGTATGGTTTGTTATTTCATTCCACTAAGCCTTTTCAGATAAATAAAGCTTATCCTGACAAAAGAGTGCTTTACTTACTAAAACTTCCTAAGCCAGGACTTCAAACAGAAGCTCTATTAGTAAAAGCAGGGTTTTTTTTTTTCTTTCAGTGTTGTCACCGCTGCTATGCTTCACCTTCTGTGTAAAATGAAATACTGTGAAAAGTAAAATATCATTCTGGCCAGCACAAAATACAAGCCAAAATTGCTAGCATAGCCCTCACCCTAGTGTGAACACAATCAGCATATACAAACATGTGTATGTGTGTACCAGCACAGCTTCCCTCTTACAGAATGAAAACGGATCACTCTATCAGTACAGAACTTTCATACCTGTATCTGTATCTATCTAACTATTCCATACACATATGCATGTAAACACACACATTTACCCTATGTGCATAGGTAACTGTATCCATAGTTAAATTGCATCAGTGTAATTGTATTAACACAAAATACAGTGACCCCTCCAACCTGGTAACAGAACAACACAAATTTCAAGTATAAGAGGAGCCTCACACAATACCAGAATTACAATGTTAGTCTGAGATAAAAGTTCCCAGAAACATCTTTGCCTTTAATTGGGCCAGTTACTGGTTCCCCTTCAGTGAGTTTCCTGACAGGAGCCCCTATCCTCAGAAGGTTTGCTGCTTACAATTGCCTGCTTCAGCCTCTCCTTGCATCTAATTGCCAGCTTTCTTGTGTTGCAGATGAAAAGACTGATTGCCAGGTGTGAGGCATGGGATGGATTTTTCCTGTACCAACAAACTGCTCTGTGTAGTTTGGGATTTTTTTTTCTGTGTTCTACTGGTCTGGTTTTCTTTGTACTAAAATGAACATTCCTGCAACCTTGGGCAGCTCTGCTGTGGGTGGAGGTTGGAAGGCTTCAAAGGTCTCTGGACCCCAGTAGGACACCAGCAGGTGAATATATATACATATATATATATATATATATGCATATGTTTATCAGGACAAGGAGTGTGTTTCTGCACCTTAGCTGGTTCATGTCTCACTGTGTCTTCCGCCCCAGCAGAGGCCCTTGTGACAGATCAGAGGAAGTATGGCTATTAATATATACCATATCAGAACTTATTATTCTTGAATGAGATCCAACTTTGCCAGCAACATTGGGTGGTTTTGGCCCAGAGAGATTAACAGCTGTTACATACAGCTATAGCATCCTCATTTAGCCAAGAAGCAGGTCTCTTACCAGGTACAGACTCGGGGCTGGCTGTGCTCACACAGCTACACCTTAATAACAAATTTATTTTGGAATTTAAGGGGATATTGAAGGTTTTTCTGTGACCTTGCTATTCTGAACTTATTTCTGGAAGGTTTATTTAGCTCTTCCGTTCCACAAAACGGCGAAGTATAGCACTATACAAAGACAGGTAGGTTGTGCAGGAGAATAACCCGCCCTATGGAGTTTGGTGCTTGCTATTCTTGGAGTCTTGCAGAAACTTGTAAAAAATCCTCTAAAGATTGCTAGTTAAATGCTGAAATTCCCCTTGATTGATAGATTCAACAGGCTCTCCCAAATTAATTCAGAACCAGCTAAACCTATCCAATAGTAACAACATTAACATAACGTACCATCCCAGCACAGAGATAAGCAATATTTCTGAGAGGACAACAATGTAGAAAAGAATTTTCTAACAGTAAAATATTAAATTATGTCTGTTGCAACAGTTAGCCCCAAAACTTCACAAAATTTTCTCCAACTATACCATATAAGTTAAGTTTCTATTGCAGGGATTTATTCCAATACAGTTAGAGGAGAGATCAAAACTGGCCTTACAGCTCAAAGCTAGTTACAAACTTAACTATGAAGACACTAGTGTACTTCCATAATTAGCCCATCAAACAGGGAATGTACTTGTCAGCCAGTGAGTGCATATACAATTATTCACCAGTGTTTAAAGGAGCAAAGGAATAAACATGATCAAAGAGCATCCAAGAATTAGGGATATATCATTTTAATCTCTGAAAATTGCGCTACACATCAAATGCATGACAAATAGAATAAATAACAGACAAATCTGATTTATAAAGTTTGAATACCACCTAGGGGTTATGGTGACATCATGCAACAAAAAAACCCCATAGATTTTAAGATTAAATTTTACCTTCAAAATTCACAAATTTTTATTTTCTATACATTGATATGAATCTCAAAACCATGTCTTTCACACACCCCCAGCTCCTGTGTGTGTTTTGCATTAACTGTTCATATCCCACAGACTGTGTTTCTAAGCCTTTGAAGGAAGCTATAAACTATTCTGGTAAGTCCAATTATTTGGTTATCTCCATACTCTTTCATGCATATTTTCAGTTGATCATAAAACCATAATTACACTTCCTTATCACTGAAACTTAGCTACATTTAGCAGAGTTCCTTCCAGACTTTTTAGGTATGCGTATAACACGGTAAATACATGAGTGATTTCTGTTCTGTGTTTGATCATACAGGGAGCAACACTCATCTGCTCCAAGTGTTCATACCTCTGTACAGGTGAGATAAGCCAGTGCAGTCTCTGTGGGTCCATTTCCTTGCAGCTACACTGGTTCCTGGCTCGTGCCACGGTATCTGCCTCTAGCATCTACACAGATATGAAAGACTCACACAACAATTCTCCTCATTATCAGGTGTTTGGATCTTGAGCTGTTCGATTAAATCACACCAACCGTGGTGTATTTACACCAGTGGGATACAGAGGCATTTGGGTATTTTTTGAGTCACAGAGATCTAGAAAGAACAAAGAAGGTAATCCTCAATGCAGCCCAGTTTAAAAGCAAAAACACTGGCACACTCTTTATGTTTGTTGTCATGTATGTTAAAGCAAAACCACCAGCAGGCAAGAAAGGTGTCTAGACTCTGCCTCAGTCTTCTATTTCATGCTAAGGTTAAGATGTAGCTGTTGCTTGTCCCTCCTAATCTTGTTTTATGGAGGGTGAATCACCTATCCAGGTAGCAAGTGGGGAAGGAGATCCATGCAGCTAGAAAGGACAATTTAGATGAAACATCATAGGACAGTGCTGCTTCTGTGCAGTGCCATTAACAGAGTTTTACACATAATACCATTTATGGACCTAAAGTCCTGTCCTTGTGAAGCCTCTTTGCAGCAAGACTGCACATAAACATAATAAATAAAAGTATAAATAAAAGCCTACAGTTAAAGAAGCAAGGTGGTGACACATCATCATGTAATGAATATCTGCCCCTCCTAACTAATGCAGCCCTGAAACCGGTCCCCAGCTCACCCAGAGCCTTTCAGGTGAATCTTCATAAGCCCTTCAATTCCACTTAAAAAAACCTAAAAAAATATTCCAAACCCAGACTCTATGGGTTTTTTGAAATAAAATCACTGAAAATTTCAGAGAATAGAAATGAAAGGGTTAATAAACCACTAATCTCCTTGCCCACTGGCAGGATGTGTTATTTTCTTCAGGCTTATACTTTGGCCAACAGCCTTTCTATTGCAACAAGTTCTGTGTGTCTTTCCAGGTCCTTGGGAGAAGTCTGGGGGAGTTTCCCCACTTCAAGGCTCTGGCTGCTTGTCAGCTTCCTGATTTCTGTGGGCACTTACCATCCCAAGCACCCCACAGGTTCCATCCCCATAGTGCCTCTTGCTCCCTGTCTGCCAAGAGCAACATGCAGGAAAGTTTTCCCAGGGATGAGCCAAGGTCTTTCTGTTCTTTATATTGTATCCCACAACTCCCGTGCATCCAGCAAAATAAAGGCAAGGCAGCCTTCTTTGTGATTGCCTTTGTTGGCTATCTCTTTAAAAGGAAGATGACATACATTGATGAAAAACTAGCCAGCAAACGCCTCAACCAGGTGCCATCTATCACAGGTCTCCCTATCCTCAAGTAACTGACAACTCAGCTTTATTCCCTCTCCTGCCCTGTAGCTCACCGTGTGTCTCAAAGCTCTCTGAAAACAGGTATTGATCCAAGACGCTGCAAGGATAGAGCCTTTTGAGCTGCTCTGTACTATCACTTTCCTGAGGATCTGAAAATAAAGAAAGGCTGGGTCAACTCAGACTGAGCCTGGACTTAACCTGAGCAGGTGCAAGAGTGGCCATGTCTGCCCCAAGTGGATACATCCAGGACAGTTCCTCTGAAGACTTACTGGCATGAAACATTTGCTCTCTCAAAAGGTGTATTTTTTTATTGCTCAGCCACTCTCAACTAGATTAAGGATTTTTTATTACCTTCATCAACTTAGTATCTGTCACTTTCAATTTTACTGACTCATGTTTAAGAATAATGCTAATTATTTTAATGTGTTTGCTGTAAATCTAGAGTATGGTAAGAGCTATAATGCAAATCATTTGCAACCTGAATCTTGAATTATAATTAAAAACAAATGCTTTGTATTGTTTGTATTGCCATAGTGTTCACACACCAGTGAGGGTTGGTATGCGACTGTAGAAGAATTACACCAAACACATAAGAAGACTGTCTTCCTATCTCTAATTAAAGCAAAAAAATAATTAACAAATGGATTGAAACTATGACAGGTCCTGAATTGTTGTTTCAGACATCTCTTCTATCAGACATGCAACATTAAACAAGGAAAAGGAAAAACCATCAACATAAAACAGTTAATACAGATAATTTTCCTGGTGGTTTGGGTTTTTTTCCAAATAAATATATATAATGTAGAACTAACAAGTCTTATCATCTAGTCACTTTTGGGGTTCAGGGGCACAGGCAACAGACATTTCATAAACATTGCAGAGAATACACCTCATAAACGTTTCTGAAAATGAAAAGCTCTTGAATTTAGAAAAAAAAAATTCTCTTCAGATTTTCCAGAAGTATTTAATCTCGGCTTTTATTTTTCACCTTCAAAGTTTCAAATGTAAAATATTATTCCCTTGGTTAAAAAGAGATAAAATGACTAAAATCTGCCTTCTAAAGAAAAAGATATTGCAGCCAATTTGTAGAGAGATTAATAGTGTGTGCAGTTACACCAGATTCTCAGAATAAGGCAAACTGAGAACTAAACATATATCATTTACTTACAAGCTGGAAAATATCAGCTTAAAAATACCAGGCTAAAATGAGATACCAGTACACCAAGTCACAAAAGGGCCATAAGACAAGACCTTTCCATGATGTTTTAGGGGTTGGGTTACAGAAATGAACAGTTTGAAAAACATTCTATAAAATGTTAAGCCAGTAAGAAAGAGTGGTCAAGAATAAATAGGTGGCTATGGATAAGATTTTGCCATCAGCTGAGGAATTAAATACAAGGAACCGATAGCACAGAAGTCCTGCTTTCCCCTACCCATGGTGTCATCCAGCTGAGAACCTCACAGCTATGGTTTGGTCCAGAACTCTGGTGCTTGCTGTTATCACACATTTTTATTTAAAGACTCTTTTTCAGTGATGCACAGGGAATCACAACCAGATCCTTCTCTTCCAAGGCTGTTTATAATGTGTCAGTCTCTACCTCTACTTTTGTGTCAGGAAAATAGAAATTAAGTAGCACTTTGATATGTAAAGCAATAAAATGGTGTTTCTCTATTTGTCATATTTACCAAGGGACATACTTTTGGGCAGGACATGCATCTATACCACTATGTTATCATTCCCAAGCACGTGTGATCTGTTGACTCGGGAACACCATAACAGGGAATTTCTTTTGCTGCGGTTCTTAGAAAAGTTTTTAAAATGTTTCTCTATACAGAGACAGTAATGTAAGTGGAAGAAGTGGCATACCACGTACAGATCTCAAGAAGCTGCAAACTCTAGACTTTTATTGTCTGAGAAAGAGCTTACCTGCTAATTGCTCATAAATCATGTTACTTTTGGCACAGCATTTCTTGAAAATATTTTAGCCTTCTTTTGAAACTAGCATATAGCTTAACTTTCGCTCCTGCACTTACAGCCCTAAATCTGGAAGACAAATCCCACCTTGCTTATACATATCTTGGAGAAAGAAATATCAAGCAAATGCCTGCAATGGTGTCTCCAAAGAGAGAGGTTCTGGGAGAAACTCACTTGATCCAGAATTGCAGACACTGAGACCTCAGAGGCAAGCTCACTGCTTGAAAAGTGAAGGGGAAGAATAGGCAGGATATCCTGCAGAAATAATTTTGTGGGTTTGGTGCCAGATTTATCATATTGGTGTGGTTCAAATTGTCTTTTCATGCCAGGCTGGCGACAATGCCAGTGTTCATTTTCACAAATATAGAAGAAGTGTCAGGTGGATAGTCAATAGACATTACTGATGGTAAATACTGTTTGAACTGGATATTGACATCAAATACTTTCTTGTCATCCTGATCAAGATGGGGGACACCTGAGATGTCCTACCACACAGGAGAAGTGTTTCTGACAAGGTATGCCTAGCAAGTTTGCTACTCCTTGTGGTTAAAAACTGCAGTGACCTCATCAAATTTGCTGTCTTGTCTAACAAATCTCACCCTACAGAAAAGTCGAGGTCAGTCACTGTGTCTCTGATGAAGCCTTAGAAGAGAAGAAGCAATAATGTCTCTTCCCTCATTCCTTCCTCCTCTATTCACTTTTCTGTCTTCACTACTCGTAAGTACTAGGGTATACATGATTTGTTATTCCACTGTACAGCAGAGCCTCCTTTTGTTTCTTTATCCCACAATTAATCAGGCTGTGAAAATAATTCTGCTTCTAGACCAACACAAATTTACTGGAGTAATTAATCTTATTTCAAATTCTGGCCATCTGTACAGAATCTCAAAAGACAGGTGCTCAAAATTATCTTTGAGAATACCTGTGGAAAAAATACTGATCATCCAGCTATTTGCATACCTGCCACATTAAACACAGAGAGGGGGAGCTTTGAAAATTCTGGCATAGATTTCAATGCTCTCTGCAATAATCTTAGATAAATTGCGTTCTGCCTGTGCTTCAAAACTCCACTTCAAACACTTGTGCCAGCAAAATACTGCCATTTTAATTTGAGCAAACAGTGGATCACCTGCTGAGTCCAATGCTAGGTCTAAAGTTTTCTGTCATTTAAAAGCAGTCTTCTGACTTAAATATAAAATCAGTGGCTTACACAGTGAATCATTATAAATCTCTTGCAAGCTTTTAAATCAATCAGTCAAGCTTAGAAAGCAGTGATTTGGAGAATCATAGCTCTGAGGCTTTGGGGCCTTTTTGTACAAGAGTAATAAAACTAAACCATTTTGTAGCTTTCAGGAATAGTGGCTAGGTTGCTTTTAACTTCCCAAGGAGTACCCAGGTTTGACTAAGTATGTTTACTACAGTATTTGGGAAAAAAACTCCATTATTTAATATTATATTTATGCTCTAAAAGGGAGAATAACACACAAAAAAAATCGGGTTTGTTCTGCTTAAACATAAACTTGATCTAAAATGATCCTTTACATGGAAGATGTATTATTTTCTAGCTGATCATGAAGACTGAACATTCTAAAGGCTTTTCAGTATAAGGGTAGTCAAACAATTGCCACACTGGTGGCAAAAGAACTGCCACCTAAAATTAAGAATGTTTAGCACTTTCCATACATACAAGACTGTTTTCAGCTGCTCTAAACTTTGGCAAAGTTGAATTATGAAGCTGTGATTTTCTATGCCTCTACCTCATTATAGCATGTTTGTCAGAGAAAAACAGAAATTCAGCAAAGGATTAGAGAAGATTTTTTATTCATGAAAACTGTATTTGAATTCATACATCTTCCACAAATTTGCCCATTTGTGTAAAGACCGTTGGACACCAGTTGTACTTTTTAGTTACCATCATAACCCCTAAGTGTTGGATGAAAAGTGTATCTTTGTGACAAGAGGTACAGTGTTTGATTTGCTCTGTCTCTGCTTACTTTTATGTGTGCTTATACATATATATGTGTGTCTACGTTATTTGTATATGTGTATGTATATGTGTAGGCAAACACATAATACAAATAATATCTATGTATATGCATATATTTCTTTTTCTTTTATACTGTTGCAAAAGTTCTGCTTAATCATTAGAAAGGAAGACTGCCTGTTCATTTTTTTCTGTCATCTCCACCCTGGCAGAGGTGAAATTTCTGGAAAGAGAGAGCTGCATCTTTCCTGAGAATGCGTAGCCGCGCTGGTGGACGCGCTCAGCCGAGGGCTGGGGACAGGCCCGAGGGCGCACGGCGTCCTGCACTGGCTAGCCCTGGTGGTACGGGGGCTGGCTGCCGAGCTGCAGCGTCTCTCCCCCAAGCAGGGTTCCAGCCGTGCCTCGCTGGATGGTGCCGGCTCCTCTGTGGAGCGGGCTGCCCGTAGCCCGGTGGTCTTCGGCGAAACGACGAGAACAAAGACCAAGGAGGGGCCTTTGTCCAGTGATTTCAGCTCTTTATTGGCGCCAGGGGTCCAGGAGAGGGTCCAGGGAAGGGTCCGGGAGCAGGAGCAGGAAAGAGGGTCCGGGCGAGCTGAAGGTTCTGAAGCAAAGAACCTCGCTCTCCCCAAGGCAGGGTTTTTTACAGGGTAAGGCAGGGAGGGTACAACCAATAAGAGTACAGAAATTACAATATAGCCAATGAGCAACCGAGGTAGCAAGAACTTGCTAGAACATAACCATATAAGGAACATTACATAACTGAACACTGAACCAATGGAAACAACGTATGCAAACAGAAACCGAAAGGAACCATGGAATGGGTAACTGTGTCACCCTAACCAGAATCGCTGTCTCAGAGGGCAGTGTGCTGGGCTCTCTTCCACCATTGCTGAGGCCTGCTGACTGTGGCCCTAGCCTCGCACACTGCCACAAGAATGAGATTTTTTTCCCGGGGAAGTTTTTGAAGCAGTTAAACATGGGAAGACAGAGATATATGCAGAGTGGACTGGAAGGCACTTGAAGGAGCAAAGGAGCTGGTTGCAGTGGGAAGGGTGAGGGAAACCCCATCCAAGCTTCAGGGGTGACAGAAAGCAGGATATTTTTCATGACCAGAGAGGTTTCATAGAATTTGTGTAGCTTTATGAGGAAATTAATCTTGCCTCTCTGGAAAGCCATGTTGGGGGAAACTAAGAATCAACCCAGAAAGACATAATATGTAGAGTGATATTTATTTTCTGCTCTTTTGCTTTAAATGGTGCCACTGAATGTACTTACTAAGGACAGATTTAGTTTGGGGGGGTCTGTTATTCTACATTTTAACTAAACCGACCTTTACTGACTGGAAGCCCAAAGGTGCATCCTGGCTCACCGGCTACACTGAGGCCCCACCACAAGGATCCAGCTGACCCAGGTCTTGTTGACCTTCATGTCCAAAGGCTGGAGTCTTTGCTGAGGCCTGGAAGCTGCATCCGTCCCTCAGCTGCTGACAGAGCTGTAGGTTCCTCTGCTTAGGTGCCCAGCTGGCTCTCTGTAGTACAAAAGAAGGAAGAGAGAGACTTTAAGGGTCTGTGAGTCATTTTCCTCCACTCAGCAACACAAAATGCCTTTGGCTGTGGACCTGAAGGTCTATGCTCTGTGCCACATCTGTCACTGATGTGTCTCAGCAGGGAACGAGGTACTGAGAACAAAAGATCACAGATAATTGTTTGATATTTGCTGTGATTTTTCTGATGAGGTGTTTGTGATGGTGTGAGGAAACCACTACAGTGCAGGAACAGCCACAAATTAGAAGTACAATATTCAATCTGTTTCAGTCATCTGCCTTTAATAACATCTACCACTGGTTAAGTCAAGACATAAATTCACTAACAGACAGTGACAAAATTTCCTCTGGATAAGAAGTTTTTCCACCATCTCTGATGACTTGTACTTTAAACTATAAGATGCATAGGGACAGACAATCTAAAATTATTTTATCAAACACAACAGTGCATGTAATCATTTTGTGCAACCATGATTATAAGTTATATTTTTTCAACAAATACAAGGTCCTTGGCTCCTGCCTACTCTTAAGATAATGTTTTTCGCATATTGATTATGCATTGTATAAAATAACATTTCCTTGGATGCACTTTGTTCTTCAATTGCATGGAGAACTCCTTCATCCTTTTGCAGTGGAAGGTAGGGGAGCACCCAGCCTCTGACTTGCACTTCTCTTGGCTTCAGTGAGACTGGGAAGTGCTCAGCCCCCTTAGAAACAAAAAAAGTTTATTATGTAATTTCTTGTGGATTTGGGAGCCCAAACGTACACGTTCTATGTTAAAACAATTCTGCAGTTAAGCATAACCCATGATTTTTTTTTTTAATGACTGGGCCCCTCCTGCTTTCACATCAGAATCAGAAGCTCTTCTTACTATTGCTATAAGATTGCTAAAGTTATGCATGAAATTTATAATGCAAGCAATATAAAACTTATTTTTATGCATAATGGCCCATAATGTGTATAATTGATGGAAAGAATATCTCTACATTTGGTTGTCTTCAGATCAGACCTAAGGTTCATTTTGTTCCTAACATACACTTTGTTCCAGCAAATTTTGTTTGTAATTCCCTGAGCTTTGTGCCTTTCTGCCTATGGTACTGCATTAACATACCTTTATTGAATTATATTTCTCATTCATGTTAAACTAAAAAAAATTAAGAGCTTGCAGCAAACTAAATTCAGGTAGATATAACATCATAGGAGCAGCGTTTGAATAGAAACATGAATCAGGTAATAAATAGCTCTCTTTGATCATTGTTTTTAAAATCTCTTGAACCATACTTTGATTAGTTCTATTTAATATTTAACATCTGGTTAGTCAATTTCAATCTGCAATGAGCGCTGCTGGAAAAATTCTATGCTGATTAAATACGTTTATAATACTACAAAGCTGACATGTAATTGATTTTAGTTCCCATAAAAGGATTATGTTAACATTTCTTAATCCATATATTAGGGTTTCGTGAAGTCCAGTGAATTCACACTAGGGATACTAAGTGTTTATTTCTTATCAATATTTTATGTAAAAATGATAGGACTATATTTTAGCCTAAGTACTGCTTGCTAGTTTTTTCTCTGGAAAACAGCTAAATGCAGAAAATTGCTGCTGTAGTGTTGGTGCAGTGAAGGACTATTTGGTGTTTTCTGGTTTTATATTAGCCCAACAAAACCCTATTGAACTGAAATTTAGCATAGCAGTAAATTTCTAAAGATTGCTTCTCCTTCCGCTAAAGGGGTATGATAGTGCGTATTTTTTTTTTAATTTTGCTTAATTGAACAAAGACTATAAAATTCTTACCTGGGCCTCTGATTTAGTAAACACAGTATTTCAGATCAATGTGAGTTTAGGAAGCAGTGAAAATTGCCAGTAGCTGCTGCTGGCTGTACCGTGTTGCCCAAGTTAACTCAGGCAATTTGGTAATCCTGTTTATCTCCAGTCTAACAGAATAAGTACCATATTAATAGCAAATTTAAAGCCCTTATGTCTCTCAAACAAATGCAGTATTCATAAAATACAAAACTGAAGGCCTTTGCCTACCTGAGGGAAAAATTATAAAAATTTCCCTGTTTATTTGATCAAGATCTTGTGCAGTGCTGTTTGCAACTGTAATGATGAGATCAGGCAGTGCTAGTTGCTGACTACATCTCCTTCTTTGTCACAGTAAACTCCTCCCTAATCTAGAATACTAAATCAAAAAGGGCTTAATCCAAACATTGGCCCTGAAGTGAGGAATGAAACAATATCCGTCCCACTACATAATATTGGGTCAGGAACCAAAACTTTGCTCCAAAGTCAAGTGCCAGGGACTATTTAATGTACAGCCCTTCACAAGAAATTTTCTTAGAGAGAAGTACTTGATGTGGTCTAATTCAGGGTGGGGGGCATCAGTATGTTAACCACAGAAGTATCCACAGAATTTTCAAGACTGATGTTTATTTATCATTCCCTTACATTAAATTCACATTTGCTTCCCCTGTAATACTAAATAAATCACAGCAGCATAAAAATGCTGATGAAAATTAAAAACATTTTTACCATTCCCAGGAACAAATGGAACTGCACTGTGTTTTTTCTCCTTATACTAGCTGTACTGCACTGAATTTGGATCTCCATTGCACACAAAGTATCCCATTATACTTTCCTAGCATTCCTTTAGATTAAGACTAGCTCAAAGAAGTGTTATAAATTATTAGGGATTTGATCAAGACAAACCTGGAAATGTTAATTGTGAATCCCTAAGTTATGAACCAAGATCTCAGTTCAGGCAAGGTAGTGTCTTTGGCCCTTAGAAGCAAAGGTGCCTAGATTACTGAAGTGGTGTGGGCCTGGGTACACATAGACTTTCAAGCACTTGATAGTGGTCTTGTGCCTCCTTCTCTAGGATGTAAACACCTGCTTTCCACCAAAGCCCTTCAAAAGGCAATAGATTTTTTTTTTTATCTTGCACTTTGCCCTGTGTGTTCCTCACAGAGAAAAACCAGGCATCTGCTTGCAATCAAGAAATGGGTTTCTGAGGCAGAAAATTACTAAGCAATAAGGACAATCCAAAAATTAGTGCCTCCTACAATCATATATCCTATTTTATGTTTCCATAAATTATTTTCCTCTGTTCTTTTATCTTCACAAGAATACAGATTTACAACATAATAGTAATATTTATATGAACTACTAGGCAACTGCACTTTAAAGAGCTTGTTGGTGTAAGTCTTCTCTCCCCCTCAAACTACTTACATTAATAAAAAAAGCAAGCCTTTCACTTCGGTGAAAAGGCATCCAGAAATTCCCTCTGCTTAACATATAAGCAACAATTTCCATATTTGGGCCATACACACAAATGAGTGTTTCACAGAGAAAAGACCAAAATGTCCATTCCGTTATACCAACTGTTGTCTGTAACCCAACACAAGAGCTATTATGTGTGATACACAAAATTTACATTATTTGAAGTTTTAAGAACATTTGAGCAACATTGAGGCATTTATTTTGGAACTAGGACCCTTCAGCCCTGAAAAGAGTGGTTAATAATAGAAAGAGTTTATTCCTTAGCAGCAATTCTACATTCATTTTTCACTTCATTTTTCAAAGTTAGCATATGGCGTGTAAATAATACATGACTTTGAGGTGTATTTCCATGAAAAAAAATTCCAGCCTCTGTTTTACCTATGAAATATCATTCTGTTATATGTTTAGACAATTGAAATATAAATATATGATTAAATGTCCCTGTGCATTGTTCTCCTGCTAGTGTTACAGCTTAGACAAGTCCTTAGTATGAGGTATGGACAAATTTCAATTGTTTGTACAGAACTCCTCCAAATGCCAGTCTGAATAGACCCAATGTGGCTGCTGTGTAAGGTAGCCAAGCTCAATGCAAAAAGTTCTTCACCGGATAGTGCAGAAAAACAGCCCCTAGGAGTGACAGAAAAACCCCTAGGAGGGATATTTAAATCTTAAGTAAGTGGTCAGGTAAGTGCCTGCAGAAGCAAAAGGACAGATAGCATATTTGGTATGCTAATAGAAACCTATTTACTGGAGGAAGTGACAAAAACATCAATCAAATCAGAAAGGGCTATTAAGAACCGTTAACTCCCTTTCATATGAGCAATGATTTCCATTGGGAAGTAAATAAATATTCATGACAGGGAGCAGTGACAGAAATTTCACCAAAATTACACTCTGGCAAGGTTTCCACACTAGACAAATCTTTAGGAGAGACAGTTGGCCTGTGTGTTGGAAGGGGATTGAGTATTTAGGGAACCCTACACCAGCCCCAGAAAATCTGTTTCTGTATTCTCTTTTTCTTTATTGGAAATCTGCTGTAGATACTGTATTTCAATATCTATATCAATATTGCCCAGTAAGTCATCCAAAACTGAGATTTTAATAGTTTAAAGACCACTTTAAAATCACTAGAAGCCCCCACCCCCTCACACTTGTTTTATCTTCTCAAAAATATCCTCTTTTTTTTCCAAATATAAAAATCTTGCAGAAATTGATAGTAAATCCCGATAATCCACATCCTTTGAAAACAAGGTTTGAACTTTTTATGCAGATACGTCTGTCTACAGACCTCTAAATTTATCAACACCACAAAGTAAAAAAGGTTATTATGCATTTATAATATCGCATAACCAGATTGGAAAACAAACATTTGCTGGCTTTTCCTTCATTTCTGTAAGAAAGAAATAAATCTTTGACTCCTATTTCCTCCTTTATAGGCTGGCACATGGGAAGGCAAATTCTTAGTTCATATATCCCTTTTTCACCTGTTCAGGAAAGGAATACTTTTGTTCTTTTCTAAGGAAAAAAAAAATCAATATAAGTTAATAAATATAACAGCTCACATTGCATTAGTGCATTAGTAATGTAGCCTGAAATGAAATAACCTACTTACAAATATGGCAGCTTTCCATGCCAAGTTTCAGCCTGGAGCAAATTTTTATGGCGAAGTTATGAACCTCTAAAACGATGACATGTCCTTAATACACTACCTTAAATGTCTCCATCTTTACCATTTACTTTTTTTTTAATTAATTAAGGGGTATTTTTCAGATACCTTTGCAGATTGGTTTCTTGCAGGGATTTAACTGTAAAAATAAGTGCTTATATCTTGTCTCAGTGAATGGAAGAGTTTTTGTAAGAAAAGTGGAATATTTTGTCTGAGATTTAAGTGGAAAAAGGAAAAGGATACCCTAGCTCATTTCCTTAAAAGCCATCCTCTTTATCAAAAGTGCATGTCAAAACCACAGGAGGAAAAGATCTCTTCACTTCTTTCTGCTGAGAGAGTTAGCAATTTGAGGAATAAAGAATATTGGGGTTTTTTTCAGTGAAGATTCACTGATCTTGTGAAGGGTCTGGGGGATGTTTTATTTTGTACTTTTTCCATTCTAGATGCATCATAATCGTCCAGATGTAGATCTCTAAGACTGGTACCTAAAAGGTGAAAATATCTGTAAAACTTATCTGTAAAATTTCATTTCATCTTATTGCTGGTGTATCGCAAGGGTCAGAGACTTGAAAAGGGCAAAAGTAAGACTAAGGAAAAAAGTAATGACTTTTATAGATTGAAGGAAATTCCACTTAGAAATCTTACAGAGGTGAAAGGTATGACAAAAAATTTATGGTGTAGCAGCATACTTGGCGGAAGCTGCTTCTGTGGAACTTCAAAACTGGTGAGAAGAGACCTAGGGCAATGCCCTCTGAACCTTCTCCCTCCAATATCTGAACTCCCCGCCTGAGCTGTGGTGAAACCCCATATTTCCCTTGTGTCCTCTGTATCCCCAACCTCATGTTCCATATAAGGTTATGCCCTGGAAGACTCTATATGGTCATGTCCTGGAAAGGTCTCTCTTCTCCTGCTCTCCACTTTGAACTTTGAACCTGGCATCTTCTCATTAGGTGTCCCATGGTACCACCTCCCTTTAAAAGCCCCCTGCAGAGCTTCCTCGCACTCTTTTTTCTCCTGGGTTAATCCAGCCACCTGGGTGTCTCTGGACTTCCTCCCTGGACCCTCACAACGCAACACTGGATTTATGATAAAAAGGCAATTAACCCAGAGAAGAGCCCTCTGTCGCCTTTCATTCTTGCTGACGCCTTTACACCACGCCTGGGGTAATTCTCAGTTCCAGAGGAGCCAGCAGAAACAGGTCATCTGCGGTAGCTAGAACTCTGTACTTTGGGAGAGTCGTAAAACCATTGCAACTCGTCCCAGCAGGGATTTCACTTGCATAAAGGACACTGTAGCTACCTCAAGAGCTCTGGGTTAAACATCTTTATTATGGAAAACCCAGGTTGGATTTACAAGCAGCTAATTTTTTCTTGCAATTTTTCTTGGTTGGAGACCAGATCTTCCATATGTCAGTGTCTATGTTTAGGTTATCCTCCTAAGTGAGCAGTCTGATTCCGCTCAGTCTAAATGTCAATATCAAGTACCATTTGGACTGTCTCTGTGTTGGAAGAACTAGATGCTCTTCCAGAGGTGCTCAAGTCTCCCATGTCACATCTGCCAGCTATTTGTGCATACCAAGGATGGCCTGAATGGCACAAGATTCCTCTGTTCAGACAATTGACTCCTGTCCTATACATCTGAGCTCTCTGTATAGTCAGTATAGCCTATAGAAACTGAAGAGCTATTTGGTTTACTTTAAAATAGACATGCTTAGGGAAATTCAGTTGCCTAAAGAAAAGCACTAGTGGCCATTTCAGAGGTCCTCATGAATCAGAGATATCCTCACAGGACTGCTAGATATGACATAGAACTTTTGAGAAACCTGTAGCCTCCCGGGGCAGCAACTAGAATTAGATTAAATCCCTCACAGTATCTGATACAACAGTATAAACCTACTTTTAGGCATGAATCTTATAATAAGCCTTCTTTGAGTCAGTGGAAGCCTAGACACCACACCCTGTGGACACCACAGGCATGGCTCAGCTGCTCACTCAGAGGCATCCAATACCTTCCAAGGTGTCTTTGGCATGCTGAACATCGATACAGGGTGACAGAAATTACACAGAGCCTATGGGAAACCCATATCCTTCTGCCACAGTTGCTTGAGTCCAAATACTCTGGCAAATGCTGGGGTATCTCATGTAAATGCACACCTGTGTGTGGGCATCTGATCCTGATCCTAAACTTCTGCAGACTTTTAAGGACTTCTGGGGGAGAGGTCTGAGGTTTTTGTTTGTTTGTTGTTTCTTTCTTTGTTTTAATTACTTTTTTGTAATATCTACAAGAATAAAATCTAGGTAAGAGTAGGGGAATTGAATCTTAGTAACAAGAATCACCCTGAATACTGATTATATGCTAGGGAGTAGAGAGGTTATGTAATGAGAGTTCAAGAAAACCTCTGCCTCTCAGATGTGGAGGTGAAGAGACATTAACTGCTGCACATTCAGTGAATTTGAAAACTACTGTAAGTGCATCTACCCATCTTAAAACTTCAGCCTCAAGTGTCTGCTTTATTTTTTGTATGCATCTTAGGCAGCAATTGGTATTTGCATGGGCTATATAGTCAAGTTCAGATGTGGAACTGCACAAAACATGGCAAATCTGATTTGGATGACAGTCTAAGACCGATTTTGCTGTGGTTCTGACACAGCATCATCACACCTCAGTGAAAAACTCCACCATGCATGCAAGTCCTTTAGGTTTTGAACCAAAGCACATGAATTTGCATGCAGTGGTACCATCAGCTCTGCCCCTAAAACTCGCATTATTTCCAACTTGATCCTCACTTTGTTGGCCATTAGTAGCATTACAGTCACAGTATGGTTACCAAATATGTAATGTATCCATATGTAATTACATTACTGTTGTTTGTCTTATCCTAACGGCAGGGAGATTCAAGTGCTACCACCTGATCTCCTTTGCATCCACTTCTGTTTTGTAAAAGGATGTAGTATCAAACGCCATGTAACTGCTAAATCATTACTTGGAGGAAGGCACCTAGTTTCATGTCTGTTTATTGTCCTTATTAATATGCACTTTCAGGCAAGGCATAGAGTTACTTGATGTCAGCTAAACATCAATACCATGTCACAAAACAGTGCTTCTAATTGTGCTGCTGCATTAAACAAGTGTAGAAAATTCCATGCATTTCTTTGAATAATATGTCATGAAATCTCTCAAAAATAAAGTGGTATTTTATGAGATCACCAGTCATCTAAAATTTCTTCATTCTAAACCCAGTAATATGTGGGCTTCAGGGAATGAGAGCCAATGCTGATGTGTAACTCTGAAGTTTAAGCCTAATGATTGTGGTTGCTAAGTATCCCTGTTCTTTCCACACTGACAGTCTGTATCAATACAGGAGCTGACTCACTAGTCAAAGTCAGCCACATTTGCCTTTTGACCACTCTACAGTTCAGCCTTTTTTGTTATGGAAGCTGTGAGAGGAGATTAGATTGTTGCTTCTCATAACATAAATAAAAAATGTACAGCTATCAAACACCTTCATCTTCATTCAGAGGTCTGAAAAATATTATAGTTACAGTAAAATTTTAAGAATGTAGAGTTTTGGACCTTTTCTTTACAAATACCCACCTTTGAAAATATAAATAAATGTAGACCAACATATCAGAGTTGAAGTTTATCTCAGTTTTTACAGACATGACAATACACATATGAATTGCAGGTGATTTTAAAGATCAGTATTTTCAGGACCTTTGGAAATAAAAGAAAAGAAAGTGCCTGGAATGAAACTGTAAAAGCAGCTGTCAGAGCTAGAGACATAAAATAAAATCTGTGATTTTGTAACAAGATCAAAAGGGACCAATCTGGTCAGAAAAAAGGAATAACAAAAATTCAGTAATAGTTGCATGTCTGATCATATTCAAATATAGCTAAAAAATAGTGTGGAGATATAAATTTGCATAGATAAGTCAATCAATAACTACTTCTTGCATCCCTGAGTGTTGCCTGAGAATGCTATCCACGTAAAAAACACTTAGGTGCCAACCAGATGAGAATTTGTGACCATACTACATGGCTGGAATCTATTTGGTTTTACAACCAAAGAGATTATTCCCTGGCTGGATTCAGCCCAACCCAGGACAAATTTAATCTTTTTAATGGTTTGGTTATCAGAAATTATGTTTCCAATATAACTTCAAACGCTGCTTCATGATTTTTCTTAATATTGGCTTAGGGGAACATTTTCTATGCAAGTGTTTACTCACAAATGTTAATAACTTAAAAATTAATCATGCTTTAGCTAAAACACAGGTGAAGATAATTTCCACAAATGTAGAGTACCTAGCTGTCCGAACTCTAGTGACTAGCTTTTATGAGCTTCTTTAGGAACCTAGTAGAACATTGTTGTTGTTTGTATCACTGGGTGCAGCTGTAGTCATTCTTGTCCCATCTGAGTTGTAGAGCCAAGATTCAGTTGCATGTTTCTGAGCAGGAGTGTGTGGGCACCACTGGAGCTCAGTTTTTCCACCTGGCTCAACATCTCTGCTCTCACCATAAGATAAAATCCGGCTGACTTTTATCAGACTGGAATATCCTACAGGACAGACTGGGTGACCTTCACTGCTGGAATACAAGAAGTGGGCTGAAATGGATTACTGCAAAAAATGGAAGGTCATACAACTGAGAACTAGTAACAAGAATTTTGATTCTGAGCTGGGAGCTTACAAATTAGAAATGACAGAGGAGAAAGAACAGGCTGTGTCAGTCAGTCACACAATACTTATGTGTGCCTGTTTTAGCTGCAAAAACCAGCTCCTAGAGTGCACCACAGAATCACAGAATATGCCAAGTTGGAAGGGACCCACAAGGATCATTGAGTCCAGCTCTTAGCCCAGGACCATGCCCAAGAATCACACCACATCTCCAAGAGCATTGTCCCAATGCTCCTTGAGCTCTGTCAAACTTGATGCTGTGACCACTTCCCTGGGGAGCCTGTTCCAGTGCCCAAACATCCCCGAGTGAATAACCTTTTCCTAATATCCAACCTAAACCTCCCCTGACACAATTTCAGGCAATTCCTATGGGTCCTGTCTCTGGTCACTACAGAGAAGAGAAGAGAACAGTGCCTGCCCCTTCTCTTTACCTCATGAGAAAGTGGTAGACTGTAATGAGGTCTCCCTTCAGTATCCTTTTTTCCAGGCTGAACAGACCAAGTGGCCTCAGCCACTCCTCATATGGGTTCCCCTCAAGGCCCTTCTCTGTCTTCTTGCCCTCTTTTGAATGCTCTGTAGTAGTTTACAATCTTTTTTATATTGTGCCCTAAACTGTACACAATATTCAAGGTGAAGCCCCCACAGTGCAGAGCAGAGCAGAGCAGGACAATCCCCTCCCTTGCCCAGCTGGTGATGCTGTGCCTGATGCCCCCCAGCACACGGTTGGCCCTCCTGGCTGCCAGGGCACTGCTGACTCATGTTCAACTTGCCATCAACCAGGACCCCCAGGTCCCTTTCCGCAGCACTGCTTTCCAGCATCTCATTCCCCAGTCTGTCAGTACATCCAGGGTTGCACCAACCCAGGTGTGGAATCCAGCACTTACCCTTGTTAAGCTTCATATGGTTGTTGATTGCCCAGTCCTCTGATTTTTTTCGAGGTGTTTCTGCAGGGCCTCCTTGTCTGCAAGGGAGTCAACAGTTCCTCCCAGTTTTGTATCATCTGTGAACTTGCTCAATATCCCTTCCAGTCCTGCATCCAGGTCATTTATGAGGATGTTGAAGAGCACAGGGCCAAGGATTGAGCCCTGCAGAACCCCACCAGTGACAGGTCAGCAGTCTGATGTCACCTCATTCACTGTAACCCTTTGTGCCCGACCTGTAAGGCAGTTGCTCACCCATGGCATGATGTGTTTATCCAGCTGTGTGCTGGACATTTTGTCCAGGAGGATACTGTGTGAGGCAGTATCAAAATCTTTACTATAATCCAGAAAGATTGCATCCACTGGCTTCTCTTGATCATCTAGATGGGTTACCTTGCCAGGAAAAGAAATCAGGCTTGATAAGCAGGACTTTCACCTCATGAAGCTGTGCTGGCTGTGCCCAGTGACTGTGATGTCTTTCAGGTGTTTTTCAATACCTCCCAGAATAATCTCCATAACTTTAGCAGACACTGAAGTGAGACTGACAGGCCTGCAGTTTCCAAAGTCCTCCTTCTTGCCCTTTTTGAAAATCAAGACAACATTCTCCAGCTTTCAGCTGGGACCTCTCCAGGTTCCCAAGACTGCTCAAAAATCATCGAGAGAGCTTTTAGGATGACATTAGCCAGCTTTTGAGGATTCTTGGATGAATCCCATCAGATCCCATAGATACGTAGGAATGCAGCTGAAGTAGCAGCTCCCACACAGTTCCAGGGTCAAGTGAGGATTGATCATCCTTGCAGTCATGGTTCTCCAGCTCAGGGCACTGAGACCCCGTTGGTCCATCATCTGTGTTGAAGACAGAGGGAAAGAAAACATTAAACACCTCTGTCTTGTCTCAGTTGCTGCTTGTGAGGTGACCATCCTTATCCTGTAATGGGCCTATGTTATTTTTACACTGCCTATTGCCATTAATATAATTGAAAAAAACTTTTTTATTGTCTCCCACAGTTCTGGCAACTTCAATTCTGGTTGAGCTTTGGCCACATGAATTTTCTCCCCACAGTGGCAAGCAGCATCTCTGTATTCTTCCCACGTCACCTGACTCTGCTTCCACTGGGCATATACCTTCATTTTTTGCCTTATTTCCAAGAGAGGATTCCTGCTCAGCCAAGCCAGCCTTCTGCCTTGCCTGCTTGATTTCCAATATTTGGGAACTAGATAAATAACAGGGAAGGTATATCTGTTAGGAAAACACACACAATTCACATTTCACCTGGAATACTGTGTGTAGGTAACTCTGCTTATTCAGAAAAGATTAATTCAGATGGGAAAAAAAGTCTAGAGAAAGGCTGATAAAATAGTCAAAGAATGAGAAGGAGAAAGCAGAAAGGAGGCTGAAGTTGTGGTTGTGTGTCCTCATGTCACTTCTGCCAGCAGCAGCCCAGCCATGTGCTGTTCCTGACTGCATATCACTGCCCACTCTTGTCAGGTGACTTGGACCCCCAGACCTGCCAGCTAAGCTCCTTGGGAATTCACCCACTGAAAATAACAGGGTTAGGAAGTCTAACACAGGTGTACATGATTTAATTGGGGGGGCGGAAGTTGAAAGAGCTCTCCTATCCTCCTGAGTACTAAGATTTTGGAGTTACATCCTTATAGAAGGAGTGAGGCCAAATTTTTACTGGTTCTCAAGGGGCCTATGGTGGGATAACAATATTTTTTGTCACAGAGCCCTTATAAGCAAGGAGATGGACAGAGGACTGCCACTGTGCCTTCCTGTCCCATGTTCTTTTATCAGTGCCATATTTGTTTCTATGTATATGAAAGACTTCAGAGATGTATGTCATTTTTTATCTTTACTGCATTAAAAAAAAAGTAATAGCACAGATCTAGAAGAGAAATATTCCTCCAAAGGAAGAAGAATGGATTCATAAAGCTTGGCAAATTACAGTCATTGACAAATTAACTCTCTCACTGAGAGATCAATATCAAGATTGTGCTGTGACTTGGACTCCATTCCATGTGTCCCACAAAAGGGTAAACCCCCTGCTAAACCATTCCTTTTTATTGTCATTTTAAATAAATGAATGACAATTTTATAAATCAGAGGACCTAAGAACAGCTAATTGATATTTAGGTCTCTCCTTCTGTATCTCACACTGAACACATAAATATGTTTACACATGTGAGTGTGTGTGAATAAACATGTATAAAGTTGAATTAATATTTATTATTTCAGTAAGAATAATGCCCATGGTGCACAATTACTATTGTACTGAAGAGGCAACTACTGTGTACTAGTTTATTTAACAAATTTCAATGACCATATTTATGAAAGCAGTATAGAAAACACTCAACATTTAAAGGAAAAAGTAGAAAGAGATTGAGTAATGGTGCACTGAACCTACCAGGGTTTGGTCCAGTATGTCCCCGCTGTCTTTTCAGGCCAGCTTCAACTTGCCAGAAGATGTCACATTCTTGTCCACATCAGTTTCCTAGTGTATACACTTATGTATTTTTGCACTAATGGCATTCCTGTCTTTCATTTTGCCAAAATATTCTAACACTGCTGGAATAATGTCCATCATTAAACAAGCAAAACCCCCCACCCCCTGACGAGAAAAATCAGTAGTCATCCTTTTAGCTAATGGATAGGAAAAGAAGAGCCATATTTGATAGTAGTCTTCAGACACTTTGGATGGATGGTATTTTAAGGCAGTCTCAAACTCAGCCTCATTGGACAGTCAAAGAGGAATATGGCTGCTTTACAACACCAAAGCAGTGCGAAATGGATAGAGCACATCAGTGGAAATGCTCCCAGATGTCTTAAATAATAAAATAATATACTAAATGCTTTGCAGTGCTAATGTGCCTTGTGCACACAGATCTCAAGGCACCTTACAGACATTAATGAATTAAGCCCTGTAAAGTGGGTATTATCCGTATTATGCCCAAGAGGAAACTGAGAAACAAAGATGTAAGATGATGGTCCAGGAAGCCTGTGACAGACGTGGGAATAGAACCTGGGTCTCCTGGTCCCCACTCCAGGTCTGGAGCAACAAAATGCTCTCTAAATTCATCTGTCAGTTGTTTTTTAAGTAAATGTAGACCTTGTGAAATTGACAGCCCCAAAGACCAAAGTGCTCCATTAAACCACAGGACAGGTACATCACCAGCACTGGCTGAGCACATCTTTTCCACACTGTCTCAATTATAAGTGTCAACTGCACTTCTTTGGAGACTCTGGGCTGCTCTTTTTGAATCCTGCCTGTTCAGCTCGCAGATTTCTCTGTTGAGTTTCTTGAACTACATACAAGGTGGAGCTTGTTTCAAGTGAGCTGGTAATAATAATTGGTGACAAATAATATTTGTTACTCAAACAAATGACTGAGAGTGATTCATCACCATTTTTGTACACTGTCCAGCCCATGTTTAGCAGGGTAGATGTTTGCTCAGAACTACAAAAATCTTACATCAAATGCCTCAAAACTCACTAATACTATTAAGGAACTGGACAGTGGTGCTTACTTCTATCATCAAAGCTTTGAACTCTATCACAACTATCAACTAAATTAATGCCAGCTTTGCCAGCACTGTCACAGATCATTCAGGCATGAAGGACCTCAAGATGTCTCTAGGCCAAGAAACTGCTCAGAGTAGAGCTCTGACCAGATTGTTCAGGGCTTTATGCAGACAAGCCTCAAAAAGCTCCAAGATTACAGATTGCATGGCCCCTCAGAGCAACCTGATCAAATGGCTCACTCTCCTCAGAGTGTAATTTCTTTCCTCACACCTAGATGGAACTTTGTCTGCTTCAGCTTATGCCCTTTTCCCACCATATCCATCTGTGAAGGGTCTGGCTCCATCCCTTCCAAAATCACCCACAGGCACTGGTGAGCTGTTAGGTGCCCTTGCAACTGCCTCTTTCCCAGTCCGAATAAGCCCTGGTTCATCAGGCTCACCTTCACAAGGCCAAACAACCCTGGTGACCATCCATGGAATTCACCTCAGCTCATCAATGTCTTTTCTGTGCTGGAAAGCCAAACCTGGCTGCATCATTCTAGGTACAGGTTAATGGTTGCTGAGAAGTCAGAGATCAGTAATTTCCCTTGACCAGCTGTCTCTACTCCTGCTCCTACCATCCAGGATGCTGTTAGTCTCCATCACTTCCAAGGCACAACATTGACTCAAATGTAGCCCCCTTGCTCAGCAGAAATCTCAGCAATGGGGTAGGTGGTGGTAGAAGCTCTACTTGATGTCCTTTGCCAGTTTGAAACCCATAGTGTTTCTGCATAATGTACCTGTATTCTTATTTGCACCCTGTCCTCAGTAACCTTGCATGTTATACTTCCTTTTGCACTGGAGTTCAGTTATGAGTTCCAAGTTCAGTCAAGTCAGTATCTGACACATCCACCAACTTACCTGAGCATCGGAGTGGCCCATTCTTGAGCTTGAAGATGGTTGCCCTTAAAGACCTGCCAGCTTTCCTAAGCTCCATTTTCCTTTAATGCTGCTTCCCACAGGATCTCACCCATCATTTTCCTGAGGAAACCAGAGTCTGGCCACTCTGAGCCTATGGTCTGTACTCTGCTACTGAGCTTCCTCACTTCTCTTCAGGATGTCACAGAGCATTGCTTAATAGTAGCTACATCCAGGGCTACCACTGATTGGAACATCCCCAACCAGTTCGTCCAGCAGGGCAGCACCTTGCTTAGCATTTGTGTTGTCTCAAGAAATGTCCTGAATTGCTTCTTTCCTACTTGTAAGTTTCTACAAGTCAGGTGATTAGGGTTTCTGATACAGGATTTTCCAGAAGGCATTTTATAGAGACATTGAAGATGAAGCAACTACTGTCCCAACTGAATAGTACAGACCAAAGACAGGAGGTGAGTTTGTGATTTGGGACCTGAACTAATAGCCCTCCTTCTCAAAACCAATTCTAATTAGAAATATGGTATTTTTCAAAATGAGATTAATTAATGGCACCATTTCTTCAGAGATGTCACTGACACACTATCATTTGAAAGCTTTACATTTAAATTAGATACTTGCTGAAAAAATCATTAGCTATCAAAACTTATAAGTTTGATGTGGAAGGCATTTGGAAAAAATTTAAAACATCTACTGTGTCAGACAAACATGCTTCAGCTTAGAAGTTTATGCTTATTAGTATGTTATTTGGAAAACCCACTCAACTTACACATTAGCCAATTGCACTCGCAAGAAAAATTAGACTTTGCCACGCTGGGCCGGATTGAAATCACTGACCTATAGGTAGAAAGCTTTGTACATCATTAGTGATTCCCCAGGGCAGCCTGGTAAACACTAATGTTATGCCTTCTAGAATGAAGCTTGTTTTCTGGAAAGATAAGCTTATTAATTCATTTTTTGACCTTTATTGAGCACTCAGGCTAGATTGTCCACCCCCTGGACACAAAGGTAATATCTGCTGCATACATTGTTCTCAATGCCACACATGTTCTACAATTAAATAGTTCAACTTCTTCCTAAAGCACTTTCATTAAGTAGTACACAAGCACTGCAAAAAAAAAAAAAAAAAAAATTAGCCTAGATTGCTTCCTGAGTGTGTATGACAAGTTAAAAGTTCAATTTTACAAAGAATTTGTACTACTTTCTGGAGGGGTTGTACACAGACATACCAGAACATTCTTGAAGTCATAGAAGATTTTACATTTTCAAACTTGAGTGTCACTGCAACTGCCTGGAGAGCTAGGAAGGAGAGCAGCAGTCTGCTCTTTTTTCTCAGGAACCATCCCTTCCTAGAAATACTTCCAGACTCTGGGTCTTGGTTCTTCATGTTGCTGAACCATCAGAACAGATTTTTCTGTGGTTTTGGCCCAGGCCAAACAACTTTTTCCAGACATTCCCAGGCCTAATTTAGAAGCCAGCAAGCACCAAGGACCATGATTAAGTGGTAGCAATTTACAAGTGGTTGCAATTTACAAGTGGTTACCCAGGAGGGTAAGGGTTTTAACAACATAGATGCCAGCCATTCCATGACAATTAGTCTTGGTGCCAGAGAGCAGTCCTAAAAATATTTAAAGTTTACCATTTTAGACCTGGTCTTGCAAAGGCATAACACAGGCTTCTCTTTTAAGGTTGCTGGAGTATTTAAAAGGCAGCAGAATGAATATGGGATATTTTCGTTTTCTTTTGGAAGCAATTTGAGGACTACGGATGGCAGACTTCACAGGCAAGCTTGATCACCTGTAAGAATAAAACCTGAAGATATGGATTTAAAGTCATAAGCACTCACAGCATTTTTTTGCTAGGAAAAATGATCTACTCTGTCAACAAAAAGCTAACCAAACAGTGTGTGGTATGAAAGCACATTATTTGGTTTCTTCCACTTGATATTAATTGCAGTGCAGTAAACAGTATGTGGGTCTGTTATACTACAAGACACATTCTGTTTATAGATTTAATTCAGTGACATTGTCAAAATCTTATTTTTCTTATTTGTCAAATGTGCGAGTGATAGTTACCTAGAAAGATATCTAATAATAAAAATTATGAAGGACATAGGATTCAGTAAAATTCTCTTGGCTTAGAGCTCAGTGCAAGTCAACCCTGTGTGCAAATTAAGAGATGAGAAAGAGGCATTTTCATCCAGAATCAATTATCACAAATGATCCCACAGTCATGGCCAAAATCACATTACTCACAATAAATTAAAAATACCTGGCTATTCTTTTTAAGTGCTAATAGTTTTAGATTTAGGGGAAAAAAAAAGAAAGGGTTCAAGTTCAATACAAGGAAGAAAGATTCCTTCTTACTACAGCTGCTACTGTGCCATACTTTCTTCCAGTCAGAACTTCCTGTGTCCATGCCCCATAGCACTCTCCATGCCCATTTTGGGGCCTCTGCTCCTTAAAAGTTTCTTTCATTTACTCTCCAGCATTCTTGTTTATCCTTGCACTTTCTCTACTTGCTCAATTCTGTCAACCCTCCTTGTATTTAAGTCGAAGAAGATTCAATAACAGATCTTCACCCTATTCCTTCTTTTACCTTAAAACAATGTGTTAATTTATACAAGCTAAGAAACTAGGCTTAGAACTTTAAAGTTGTTCCTGTAATTTTTTTTCTCTGAAATGATGTATAACACAGAGCATGTGAAATTCCAGAGAGACTGGCAGGTACTGGTCAACACAAGATGTGGGCAGTGAAACAGGTCTTGGACAGGAGGATAATTTCTGACTTAGTTACTTATACAGACTGCAGTTTCATAGTATATAGCTGGGCTCAGAAGCAAATGCCAGAAAAATAATTCTGTGATTATTTGCAAATTTACATATAATGTAAATAGACTTAATATAGACACATACTTCTCGTATGTTCATGGAAACTAGACATGACTTAAGAAGACTAATGCCTGTTTGCCTGTGTTACTACTTGAGGAAGAAGAGGTTTAAGCTAATATTAAGGATGCAAACATCTAAACCACACAGATTATTCTCTACAGTTATGGTGTCAGGAGCCATAGACTGGCAAATGCAGAATTAGTAAACTGGCAAATGTAATACATTGATTGCTTTTACATAACATAATACAAGTTAAAATAAATGGCCAGTGTCCTCATAAATCTTTGCTACTGTTTTTCCACAAAGACAATTAAATAATATAACAGCACCCTTCACTGCTACAAGCGTGCAGTCACGAGCAATGGCTTTGTGATGAAAGAACATCACATTTTAATTCTTCAGACAGACACTAATTTTTAGTGGTCTACTTTCCTGCAAGAATGACACTTTGAACACGATAGTAGCAAGACCAAAAATGGAAAGTTTTCTGAAGTTTTTAGTCTTGCATACTTGATGACAGATTCAAAATCCTAGTGTTATTTTCAAGCCATCCTTTTGTATCTAGGACACAGCAGCCAACAGAGGGAAATATTGCCATGTGATCTACATAATCAGTCTGTGCCATAAAACACAACTTGATTTTAGGCATGAACTTGCCAAAAACCTTTCCTAGTTGATTCAATAAGACCTTTCAAATCACCAAGAATGTTAAGCAATTTGAAAAATGTAAATATTCCAGAAGAAGAAAATGAAGAAATGTCCACAAATAAAATGAGTTGCTGAAAAATCATTTGCTTAATTCTAGTTAGCACTGTTTCTGCTAGCTCATGTACAGCTGGGTAGGTAGGAAATTATATTGATGCAGACAAGATTCCTCCTTTCAGTAAGAAAGTATTCCTGTACCATCTTGCTTAGCTAAAAATAAAATGAGACATTCTTTTGTTTAGTTCTGGTTATTTCCCTATGAGAAATACACTGGAGAAATGAAAGTTGTTTTCAGTACAGCACTGAGGCAGAAAGAGTCAGAAAATGTAAGGCAACTATTCTCTGATCTTCATGTACATCAATTGCATGCAATAAATTCCCTGCTGTTTGAGCACAGACAGAATCTCAAACGCATATATACTTTTGCTATTAGAAAGTATAAACCAAATAGTGATAAACAGTGACTATTTGTTGTTTAGATTTATTTTCTGAGTAATATTATTGGATTAAAAAAAAAAGAAAAAACAACCTGGTATTGAAGGATGTATCAGTTTTAATCTCAGTGCTTTGGCTACTGCCAACATCAGATAGAGTGTCGTATTGCAATAATTCAAGGATCTCTCTAGTAGTTTCTTTAAGCCTTTAAAGTAAGGGTAGCTGTTACAGGGAGAAAGGTTAGCACATTCTCTAATTCTCCTCAGGTCTGGGATTTAAATTTATTTTAAAGAGAAATTCAAGGGAAGCTGTCTTTACTTAAATGCATTAATCTTTTTAACTGTTAGTGTTTGATACACTATCCAGTTGTGGGGCTTTTTTTCTTTTCAAAGCCTGCAATAAAAATTGCTGTTGCTCCCTTCTGCAGTTTCACTGTATTAGCAGCAGCATATTACGCCTGGGAGTTACCACCTAACACCACCAACTCTGGGAAGTGATATTCTCTAATTGCTCACATCCAGCACTTATACGTAAACGGCACTCAAAAAGGGTTAAGTGTCTGAATCCTCTGGAACAATGTTTCCTAAGGAACAATAGAAAAATCATTAGTGTGTTAACTGAAACAATACCATACTTTTCTCTCTATTGTTTAACCTTTTGTCCACATTACAAATATCTCAGTGTAGTTCTTATCTTTGACCTTGAGGGACTGTGGCTTTATCAGTGCTTCCGTTTAGATCACAGATGACCTTCAGCTGATATCATTGAGCCCTGACCTGCCTCAGTGATCTGCTCACACAGAATACATATGCTGAGCAGTGCTGGTGTGTGCAGTAGGGGTAAGTGAATTATTTACAAAAATTTGAGTTGACACCTTTTATCAAATGTGGAAAGATGAAGACAAAACAGCTGCTATTGCTGTCGTAAGCAATCTGCTGGTGATTGAATAAAAGTGTCAAGAAAATGGCTGCTTGATGGCCTTTTGTTCTCTCTCATCCAGCTTGATGTTAGTTTGAGCTGTCAGTTAGGAATCACGGCACAGTGATTTATCAATAGGCTGAGTGACCTTCCCGTGCAGCCGGCGCTACCGTGGGCAGACAGCACCCTCTGCTGCGGGCGGCGGCGCTTCCCGGCGGGAGCGGGCATCCCAAACAGCAGTCGCCTTTTCATCTCCTTTCCTTTGGTTTGTTTTTTTTTTTTTTCTTTCTTTCTTAATTTTCTGNAAAACTTAGCTGAAAAAACAAAAAAAAAAAAAAAAAAAGAAGAAGAAGGAAAAGGGGAAAGAGTGCTATAAACTGCACTACGTATTTCCAGACTTTCTTCCTAACAAAAGGGAAAGTATCAAGTGAATCAGCCACTACTATTCGGGCAAAACAAACTTGCTGCAATTAGACAACGGGACGGAGACAGGCAGTGGCTGTCAGACAAGGCCACTGACATCGTGACGAGGATTTGAAACGTGCTGGTTTTCTCGCACCGCGTAATTTCCCGCGTTACTCCCATTTATCCCGAAGCCCCGATTTTACAGCTCGCAAATACTGTCGCGCAATAAAGTGCCGACTCCCACGCAGTCACACTGCTTCGCTGAACTTCTGTGACCAAAGGAGCGCTCGGGGTGTTTCACGCAATGCACTTCCCTGCGAGAAGCAGGTCCTCTTCCCGCCCAGCTTAGAAGCACCTCTCTCCTCTCACCGACTTCCCAGTGGCAGCTGATGCCAGCGGGGGTTCCGGACTTACAGCACGTCAGCCTGTGCTGGGTCAGCTCTCCGTCCCCGCGTCCCGCGGCTCGGGCCGGGCACGGCAGCCCCAGCCCAGCGCCGGCCCCGCCGCCTCTGCTGCTGCTGCCGCTGCTGCTCACAGACCCCACGGTACCCACAGGCAGACGATGCATTACACCTCTGGCTATTGGTAGCTAATAATGGTTATGAGCAGCTTTCAAAGACATTCTCATAACAAATTGCTTTCTGGACTAATTTTCTCTCGTCCAAATTCTTTTCACGTGTTTCTATTAAGATTAAATTTTAGTCTTCCTTTCACAGATTCACAGAATACTCTGAGTTGGAAGGAACACTCTAAATAATCTTTTTTCCCCCACAGTTTATGGGACAGATATCCCCTTACTGTATAGTTTTTTCTTTTATTTCTGGAGATGTGATTTTTGTTGCAATCATCAGCTGAAACAGCAGTTGTTAATACTTTCAAATTATTATTTTTTAATTAAGGATAAAACAATGAGTGATATATTTTCTTGAGGACTCCACTTTTCAAATGCACGTGTGTGCATACACAACACACAGAGTACCTTTGTTTTTTCCTAGAAGCGGATTAAAGAGGGAACTAGTGACCCGTAAAGACTAGTTTATTTTATCCATACATGTAGAGTTCAAAAGTAATTATGTGAAAAAAAGTTTTCCTTAAAAACTGCTGTGCTGAAACAATGATTTAACATCCCAGTAGTGTTACTGATGAGAAACAAATTTTTAATTTTTCTCTCTTTTGTGAGTTTTGCTCAGCAGGATCTTCTTTTATTTGCTTATGTATTTATTTATTTAATTGCTTCCATTTAGCACCCACAAGTTAAACCTGTTCATAGCCAAGATGCCTGGTGCAGCTGAAGTTTAGTGATGTGCATTTTGTGCATATTCATCCAGGCCAGATCCGGTGGTTAAATTCACGCAGTAAGAAATTTTCACTGACACAAAGACCTAGATTCCAGGGCCAGCATCAAAGAAACTTCATTTGATCAAGGAGAGAGATCCTCTTGTTAGCACACAGATGACCAGCTGTCTGATGAGAATACAGTTCAAAGGATGTCCTTAGAAATCCACTTAGTATCCTAAACTGGTGGAGTGCTAGAAAGACAAGAAATATTTTACTTATAAAGGGACATGAATTTCTACATCTCTGTCCTAGGTAAGTGTAGTCAGTGGCTGAATAAGGGGTTCACACTCATGTAATTTCATCAGTCCTTTTCTGAAAAAAATAACCTTATTTTACCATTTACTTTTCATTGCAGTTTCACTCATTTTCCCTGCCTTGGTTTCATGGCCCTGATTTCCCTTCTGTTAGTATCGAGTTAGAGCTGATGATCTGAAATGGTGCAGTTATGCTGGTGCTAATCTGACCGCAGTGAAATCAGAATAATGGCCAACGTTTTCTAGGAGCACAATGGAAGCAGTCTTTGTACTCACAACATGGCTACCACCTCCGTGCTGAGAAACACCTTGCTGGCTTGGATGAAGGTTACTGAGCTGCAAGTTGTGCGTAGGTCTTAAAAGCAAAGTTCTTTGGATCATGAGAGCCTATAATAGGACATAAATGGACATTTCATCTATGAAATGCCTGCTCATACACTGTCCTCACACCATAGCTAATGCATCAAAATCTGAAATGGGTTCTATGTGACAATTTATTTCCCTGGTTACAGAAAATAATGTCTTGTAATATCAGTAGATTTTCTCTAGTACTTATGTGTTCTATTAAGATATCTTGCCAGCTTGTACTGTGAGCTTTATTATCAGTTCATGTTATTTCAATAAAAAGTGTTATTATAGTTTGTATTTTCTTGTGTTCAAATGCTTATTCATTTAATTTTCTTGTTGCTTAAGTGCTCACTTTACTTCTCTCAAACTTAGTAGCTGGGGAAAAAAAAAGGTGTGTTGAATGCTCTGGTTGCAAAGATCAGCAAGAGTACAGAGGGCACATCTTTGGTGTTTGGGGTCATTTTCATAGGTATAGTGTTTATATTTTTAATGAAGATATGGGTTATTTGCATAAAGCATATATAGCATCTTTCATTGAAGGATTTGCAACAATTTTGAAAGCATTCAATGAGCACAGCTTCCTGAGGAGATGAGGGCTTTGTAGATGGCATGGTGGTGCTATCTGTTAAGAAGGGGACCCAGAACTTCTCCAACCAAGGCACTCTTTTCTTGCAAGAATAGTTAGGTTGAAAATTTTGGTGCCAAGCATCTTCTTCTTACCCTTGCTGTGTTTTACCCCTTCCCTTTCAGCTCACATCTTTCACATGCAGAAGTACAGGTTTGGGGGCTGTAGGGAAACTCTCCCATTGTTTTTGGGATAGGACATAGATGTTCTTAGAGAATGTTAGAAATGAATTCTGTGCTGGACACGGGAACAGTGTGAAACTCCACATTATCTCTTACAGACCAAGGCTGTTGTTTGGGACTGTAAGACACAGCCTGCAAGTACATGGCACAGAAATTTTGAAGTGGGGTGAAGGGAGGACTGTTTTGGGCACACTCCCAACCAGACATTTCTGGGGACATTTACAGACCAATTAAAGTCCAAATAACCATCGCAGTGGGGATGCTCACCCCCAGTAAGCCTATCTCAAATCCGAGTGTATTTCAAATCTCTGAAACTATGTAAAAAGTGCTTATAAGTGACTAGGATTTGTCAGATTAATTCCTGAGACATTCTATCCACGTCAGACATGCCCCATCACAACTGCAAATGGCTTTTCTTGCTACTGGATCTGGACATCAGGTTATCTAAATGAAGATATCTACACCTGAGCTATACCTGTATAAGTAAGTCTGTTTGAAAGAAAAAAGGAGACAAACAGGATATGGACTTTGTGAAAAGGTATTTGGAAGGGGACTGAGTAGATCTGAAGATAGGGATGCTGGGCAGGAAGTTTGGCAGAAGAGTTTAGACAAGAAGCTGTATGGTGGGAAATTTGGGTTTATTCATCTGTTGTTGAAAATCCAGAGGGAAAGAGACTGAGCATGATTTGTGCAGAAAAATGGTGCTAAAATTCTGTAGAAAAGTGCAGCTTGGAGAAAGAGGGTGACCTAAGTCCAGACTAAGTATGAAGCCATGCATAGTTTGCACCCAGAAGTACTGTTCTCCTGGGGAGCTGCAGGAAACCCAAAGCTCCTAGGTCTGCTGAGAGCAAGCGTCTATTAAAAACATTCGCCCCACAAGGCATCTTCATTGTGAAACTCTCTGTATTTGTATGCCCCACATAACTCACGATGTATTCAGTGAAGAGGATGAGCCTGCTACGCTAACAGGACAAACACAGTAATCTGGTATTCCTACCCATTAACTCAAGTGGCTAATGTTTTTGTGATTGATGTCCACCATCCAGAAAGCACTACTGATGGCTGTTTATATGACATAAACTGATGATATTTCTGAGTGGGATTTTTTTTCAGTTTATCGTCTTAGAAATAAACCAGATGGGGAAAAACAACTTTACAAAATTCTGTCACCCAAAAACTGTGAAACATCAAAATTAAGGTTACCTCTGAAAACACTAATTTGCCCCTGCATCTGCATTTTAAGAAGTCTTTAAATTGGCCTCATCACATTCTACTTTTTTTCCCCTTGCTTCATTCAATTCACGTTAAGGCTAATGATAAGTTAACAGGTTAAATGATCAGTTAATGATCAATTAAACAGGTATTCCACATTGTTGCCTCCTCACTGTTCATTGTATGGCCAAGGTGTTGCTGCACACAATTCAAATCCTGCTCTGAACAAAGAATTATTCGTACTCTCAAGGGCTTCTTTCTAAAACTTTCCTAACACCTCTGGGAGATGAGTGTCATTATTCCCATTTTACAGTTGGGAATAATGGCACAAAGAATGTGGGGCCCAAAGTATTCACCAGTTTGCAATGTTCAATTTAAGAACAACAGAACCAAGTATTTATGAGCATGTAGCATTCTACAATAAAATTACAATTTGCTTCCATTTCAGTTGTGAATGCTTATTGCTTCTGTAAATCAGACTCCAGATACCCATAACACAAGAAACACACAATTATTGACCACCTGTTCAGTGACTTGCCAAGCATCCCTCAGGAATTCCCTGACAGATGCACAGATAGAGTAAAATTCCCAATGGTTGCATTCAGCTCCCTTAACCATGACACCTTCTTTTCCTTTATTTGCAATCTCTTATCTTGGCCACTATGCATGGGATTATTTCATCAAATCTGAACTACCTAGAAGTTAGCCCTGAGCTGGTCATCATGCCTCTCGACAACAGGGAGATTGGCTGCATCACTAAACCTGTGTAAGCACAAACTGGATGGGAGAGTAGGTGTCCATCTTTTCCCACTTTCCCATCTTTCCTACAGAAACGTTCCAGCCTAGCTTAGGAATAAGCACCCAGCATTTAGAAGGCTAAATCATGGTAAAATAGATCCTTCCCAGTATTACTTTATTATCTGTAAGAAAATAAGTAGACAGCAGCATTCTTCACAAAAATCTGATAAACACCCAGTGCTTACGTTCACATTTTTAACTAAATACAGCAAAATTTATGCAGGTGGAGCATGTAAATAAAAATAGTCTCATAATGCATATGTTCAGACAGGGCAAATTAAACCATAATTACTACCAGCCTTAGTTACCCAGCCTTATATCAGTCTATACAGCTTCTGAAGGTAGTTTAGTCATTCTTGCGGCATTGGTTTGCAAGTAAAACCTGCTTAACTCAGGCAGGACATGTCCTTGTCTCAGTCCTCTTTGTCATCTCTTATGCACATTACAGCCTGTATTATCACATTTTGAGATAACAATAAAGGAGCCCGTGTTCCGTATCTTAACAGAGGGTGGCATTTTCAATCCATAGAGAATCAGTTCAAATTCAAAGCCCAGATCCAAGTCTTTGCTGAAGGCTCTGTGATCAGCAACCTTTAGATAAAACAGGATAACTGAGCTTGAATCTGAATTTTGGGGGGGTCTAGCAAATCAATTCCATCATAAGTGACTATATTCTCTGTCCAACTAATGGAGAGAAATTGATGGTTTTACAGATCCTCAGAAAGTAACTCTGCCTACCCAAATTTAGGCATCTGGATCTTACCCCTAGAGTCTGACTCCTAGAACAACAAAAAGCAAAGTGCTTGATCCAGCTTTTTCCAAGTGAAAATTTTGTTGAGCCTATGATCTTGGCACAACACTGAAATCTGTAAATAAATTCTGATGCTTTGGAAAAGGCTGCCTGAAGATGCCATGAAATACCAAAAAAGTCACAAAAATCCATAGAGAATCCAGCACAGCCTTGATAAGAGATTACAGCTGAATGTTTGGAATGAAAGAGCTATCCAGCTTCTAACAAAAGTAAGTCTGTATTCTGTATTTGTCATTACCACTCCTCTACATGGATTTTGAAGCTTGGACATTTTACAGTTGCTGTATTAAGTGTCTTAGGCAAATCCATGTATTGCCTTTGTACTTTTACTGGTATGAAGTGCTAGGGTGCTCTCCAACAAAAGAGTCTTGAAGCAGTGGCACAGAAGCTGCAGAACAGGTGCTGGTGTGAACACCTGGTGCATCTCCAGATATCCACAACTGACTGCACAACAACAAGGTGCACAATATCAACTGCACACCTGGGGTGTATGAGTTATAGAAAACGGAAGAATGCAGCTGCTGCTATCTGCTGTAGCAAAGAATGTGTGTTCATACCCCCAAAATAAGAATAATTAAGCAGAGAAAAACCATGGTAGGAGTGCTGGTGTGGTGTTGAGTGGATTCCAGCTGAGTATGTGCAAACACAATGCACAAAAATACTCATCAATTTCTCACTGATGAAATCCCCCAGGCTGAGTCTTCATATATCAGATCAGTGCAAAACTTCATCAAACACAGGAACAGAGACAGGTAGGTCTTGTCAGGATTTACAAAAGACACAAGAATACAGCTCATATCTAATACAGCATTGTCTTTGTGTGCTCCATTTATTTTTTCTAAGACGTTGTTCAAAAGGTGCAGCCAGAGTAATCTATTTCACAGATTAAAAAAGTGAACCTTTTCCAAACTGCAATATTTTTTATTTCACATTGTCTTCAATCTCTAGTCTTCAATGTGCAAGGATAGTTGTCTGCTCTAAATCTCATGTACGTATGCATCATGACTTCTTCATAAAAGAACTGTAGAGTGTTGAATAATATGTAAATTTTATGTTGTAATGAATTGGGTCCTAAGATCTTTAAAGGTCAGACACCTGATATAATACATCATGTTCTTTAATATCAACTACAAAATAACTGTAATAAATTTTGCCACTACCATATCCTCACACGCTGTTACCCACAAAGAAGCACCAAAGGAAATGTGTCATTTGTCAAAACATGTAGGGAAGGTGATGTGTGTACAAGTAATTTTAAAAGTATTGCTAAGGTTAGGCATAGTTATACAAGTTACAAGGTTGACTTTCGAGGGAAGTAGCACATTGTCAACAAGCCTGTTGCTTGTATTCCCTAGAAGATTCATAAAGCCACAAGGCTATTTCTTTTACAGTGAACTCACATCTACTGAAATGCCTGTGAATTAAAATTAGCTAGCAGAAGCCAGACACATGGCAAATTGAAATTATTGCCTTTGATGTAGAGTTAACAAAACAACAAGCTGTAACTAGCAAAACAGTTTATTTTGTCACAAATTCAGTAAAGCCTGTGAGAGCACTCTTTAGGCCCAAAAGTTAAACATATTTAAATACCTCGTTGAACAGGAAAATCATAGACATATGTTTCAATTTAAGCACATCTTTAAATGTATAATATAGAGGTACTGAGCAGTTAAGTTCAATAGGCATTTCCTTAGCAGAATACCTCCTGGTAATAAAAATACTAACAGAAGGAGAGATGGACAAAAATGTGAAATATACACAAGATTTTGCATACTGTGATGACGGTACCCAAGATTCCTTGGGCAAACCACAGTATCAAAAAGGAGAGGACAAGCACAAAAAAAGAGTACATGGCGCTCTGACAAAGTTTGACAAAGATAATACGTGAGCTCATTTACTGCTTCTTCACAGTCTGCACAGGTAGGCAGCAAAGCCAAGGACAAGCAGTACACATACTCACTGCTTTCTTCTCTGGCTCAATTTGTGCCTACTCTTCCTGCCTTTGAAATGTGAAGACAGTGAACTAGTCACAACCTATGTAAGTGGACAAATCACCAAACCGTACTTTATAGAAATAATAGAATATAGAAATAATAGAAAGTGTCCCTGACTTTTTCTAAAAGATAGCAAAAGGAAACTCAGGATGATGTCAGCACAAGAAAAGATGCGTCCAACCATAGGTAATGCCGCTGATAAGGTTTTGACACTTCACTAAAGGGAACTTCTGTCTAATTCAATAAATGGTTTGTTGTTGTACTATTTTCCCCGCTGTGCAATTTTAACATGTTGGCATGCTCCTCCTGGTATAACTGCTCTTTCTCCCCCTGTCACAGGGCAGGATTGAGATTCTGCTTCACATTCACACACTTAGATTTAGCCACATCCCATGTAGCATCTGCTTCAGAGTTGTATTTTCAAATTCCAATTATAGCCAACAGAAAGATGCAGGGCTTGATTCATTTGCATTTGTGGCTGCTTCTGGTGCCAGCTGAGTCACTCTGAAGCTTCCCAGTGAACCTCACACTGCTGCCTCAGAAGGTCTCACCTTGCACAGAGCTGGTGACATATGCATGGGGCATGAATGGTGCAGCTGACCATCCTGTGAGCTTAAATACCTAGCGCCTGTACAGACGTCTGCAATGTAGGCATAGACATTTAGATAAAAGAGGTGACTCCCACGTTACTCCTTCTTTGGAAAGACCTATTTAGCCATGATCAAGCTGTTCATCACTTATAAATAATGGCCTCCAGACAGATTGTCTGTTGCTGGAAACATCTAGAACTCCACACCCCAGGCAGAGTGGTGAATGAACAGGCTTGATTTCAGCCCTAATAAACAACTGCTTTCTCATTGATGACAAGGTCTTGAACAACTGAAGCTGGTAGGAATGAAAGGGATGTTTAATTTTATGCATTTCTTTGTTGTCACTCATAATGCACTGTTACAGTTTATATTATTTCTCTGGTTGTATGGAGTTGTAGGCAGGGTAAATGGCAGAAAAATAGTCCCAGAGAGAAAGCCTCTCTGAACAGGAAGTGTGGAAGGGAGGTTCCCTTTGGCCCTCTTGCAGTAGGAACAGATAGGCCTGAATAGAAACAGCAAGAGAAACAGGGAATAATGAATAAGATTTCACAGTCTGTATATTGGGCAGATTAATTTACCTACTTTGCAAAAGTTGTTGGAAAATGACTGTTTAAGCCTGTGCAGCATTTTACAGGGGATGAAATGTGCAAATTGTTACTTTTATACATATTTCCTAAGATACATTCTTCCTTTGATACCAGCACATAACCATCATGTATTAAAGAAATAAGAGATTTCCCCATTACTGTAAAACAGATGTATAATATAGGGTTAGCACCTGAAGAATATAATTTTAATTTTGCCATTTCATAAAGAAGCCTTAATTCATAAATGTTAATGACACTGGGGAGTAACAGTCTTTTCCCCGGAGAAAGATTAGACCTTATATCATTTTGTATATTATTGGACACAGTTTCAACCTGGGTTTTATCATGTCATGTGCATTTGATGATTTTTTTTAGAGATTATTCCATTCCACTTACAGAAAACATTTTCATTTACATGAAAATTTTGGATTTTAATATCGATTACATAAACATAATTTTTAAACCACTTAAACCATTTCTGTTAAGGCATTTCCGTTCACTCTCAAAGACTGTGTGTATAAAACACACTTCTTTTACTTACTAGTGTTGTTTACCAAAATGTGTGATGCACAATCTTCTAAAACTGTTTCCTACATTTTAAATTAATTCTAATATAGGTTTATCAGTTCCTTGTTATGGTGCAGAACTTATATTAAATTCTGTGATCCATAAAACCTTTTTTTGAATGACACATAGTTTAGTTTTTCATTTAGAGGCTATAAAAGTGTTCACAAAAGTTATGTTGGAAAAAAAATGATTGAAAGTGCTAAAACACTGTACAGAATATAAAATCCTTTCATAGACTTTTTATGACACATGAAACATGAGTCTTAAAGGTTTAATGTTACTGACTTTTATACAAGGCTTTTTAATTCTTGATTCCAGTTATGGTTCTGCAAATGAACTGTGACATTAAAAAGAATCAGGCTGGAACTGCCTTAGCTTTCTCTCTAGATGAGTTTCTCCTGGCCATGAAGGGTTCACATAATCTGCCCCACCCTGCCCACGTCTGGTTAGCACTAACTCGCTATAGCAGCAGCCAAGTGTAAATCCTGCACTGCATTAAATCTGCCTAACACAACGCATCCTACTCAAATTTGTCATTTAGGTTAGGTGGGCTTATAAATTGTTAAGAAGGGTGAAGTGTTACTTAATTTCCCTTTCTCTTAATATTTAATAGTGCAATAGCTACAACAATTGGACACGTGATTTAATTGACTGAATACAGGACCAGCACTGATATATACTCAAATAAAGAGAGACAAAGCCAGTTATTCCATTATTTGCATAGGGGTGAAGAAGCTTATGCTATTGGGAGCAGTGGAGGAACATGTTCTTACACCTTCTAACAGCTAAAGGAAGCCAAATATTCACATATGGATCACTCTCCCAGCTCAGCAGATTTCTAGGACTCTCCAAAGGAGTAGTGTCAGAGGTTTACTGGTCCTTTCTGTGGGTAGAGCTGTCTCTGAAGGATGATTGTACACAATATGCTGCCAGCCAAATGTAGACCTGGCCTGGCTGGAGGGGTTCCCCAGCCCACCAAGTGACCTGCGGTACATACACCACATCAGGGACTGCTCATGGGGGAAGAACCTGCAGTCTTGCTCTCCTAGAACCCAGCTCTGCAGATACCTTGGATAATTCCAGTTTGCCTGAAAAGCAGATCAGCTCCATTGGCGCAAGGATTTAGGGAGGCCTGAGAGATACTGAACCTTGGTTTTGTTTGACCTGGACATTTGCAGTTGCCTTCTTCAACAGGTGTATCTGATCAAGTTTTCTATACGATCAACAGAAAGAAAAAGGATGTGACCAATCCCATCTTGAAATAAGTCTCTTACACCATTTGAAATGTCTATTTCTCTCCACAAAAGCAGCTAGTATGACTAGGTATGGATTTATATATTGGTTCATAAAAGGGACCTTGGCTTTTGAGTCACTCCAACCTGAGAGCAGCCATTTGAGAGAACAGTGCAGTAGCAGACAGTGCCCATGCAAGGGCTGTGTCTTGCAATTGTTACCTACTCTTGCATCTACACAGCTAAAATCCCTTTGCCTCCAAACACAATAGCCCTGTCTCTACTTCTTACCGAGAACAGCCCTCAGTTCATGCAGAACTCTGCCCAGCAGTACTTTGAGATACGCATAGACCCCACGCTGGTGTGGCTCCTTATTTGCACAAGTGGACAAGATGGGTGATTCTGGACTCTGCTTAAGCCCAGGTCCCAAACCTGTTTAGTTTACTTGTACAGGTACAGTCAAAGGCTGCAGGCGAAGAAAGATTGTTCTAGGTTATTACATCATTGTTATGTATATAAGTCTCAATACAATTCCAGAAAACACAGAAGATTTGAGTGTTTAAGTAAAGCTGCATACCTGGAAAACAGTCCATCACTAAATTGTTATGGTTTCAGTTACTACAATACATACAAATTCTGATCATAGCCCAAGTCCATGTAAGCTATATACTAGGCTATTTGCAAGGAAGAATAAAACAAGAAGACCTTGATTCTGACAAAGCACTGTTACACAATAACTTTTACAAGAGTATGTTAAAAATCCTGTTGTTTGGTTGCTAAGACTCAGAAAACACAAATATAATACAAAACATTTTATTTTTACCTATGTTTGTCAGAGAGGTAAATTTCTATTGCTATTACTATGTAGGCATTAAAATACAGGTACTGCTGGCTGTTAACGTTTGAGAGAACAGCCAGAGGGAAACCCCTCCAAATGAGAAGGCAGCTCTCACCAGCCCCTCCCCTTATTAGGTCCAAAAAGAAAATTCTCGGGAGAAAGTGAAAAAAAAAACCTGTTTATTCACACACAATATGCATGCAAACACAGCACAGACAAAAAAACAAATGAGGATAATAAATCAGATAATAAATCCCCAAAAAGGGAAAACCTCAGTAGAAAAGTCCAAAAGAGAGTCCCTTTGGTCTGGTAGCTCTCGTAGCTTCCCGAGGACCCCGACCCAGGCTGCACCAGGCCTCCCTAGGCCCGGGGTGGGGGAAGAAGAGACAAATGTCCTTCCAATGTTGATCCCCTCCTCAGTTCCAGGTGATGGCACAGGTCCAGAGAAAAGAAGAAAAAAAGAACACACACACACACACACACACAAAAAATAAATAAAAAAAAAAAAAA
>VZRZ01004747.1:175487-203982 GCA_013398175.1 Climacteris rufus
AAAAACAAAGGAAAAAAAGACCTCTTCTTCTCTCTGCTGTGCCGATTTTGCACACACCACAGTGGGAAGAAGAAGGAATCCCGGGGGAGTCACCTTATTTTATGTACAGTCTGTTGGGAGGAACTCTGTTGTCTTCCAGGCATGAACGTAGCCCCGTACTGAAAAAAGTCCGCTGATGATAGGAATACATGACCGTGGTGATATGATACTGTCACCCCAGGAGACTGGCATTTTCTCTTAATACTGCAGCCACTGCTCTGTATTGCATTTCCCACATTTTACAAACCTAGACAAAAAGCAGGGGTAGGAAACGGTCACAAATATTTCACTGAAATGTTTCTTTTTGTTTTTGTCTAAGATACCTTTTTCTGTGTGCACTTATTTCTGCTGTCCATGATTATACAGTAAAAGCTCTTTCAAAGTCTTCCATAAATATCAATTTGTCAACACATTTTTAATAATATAATTAGTTTCTATATAAAAATTATATCTAATATGTTAACTATCTTCCAATAGAAGAAAATGCATATACATCCTAATGTAAATGTTACCAACATACTGATGGTTCTTTTGTGTGCCTTGAGCTTGCTAGTTGGTGCAAATGTAATACTATCAATACATGTAATGATTGGCTGGTACTCAGTACCAATTTACTTTGGGACTTGATAATATCAAAATATTTGCTGTAGATTCTTGTTCATGCTTGCTTTACATTTCATTACAAAATTATTATAGCTGTAGTATGCACACTTAACAAATTTCAGTGTATGCCATAGTACAGATTATTGGAAGTGAACTCACTATTCTCCACAGGGTTCAAAAATCTCAATAAAAGTTTGCTGGCTTTTTTTTCTTTTAAAATCCAATTATCAAGTGGCAAAAACACAATTACAGCAAAAGTTAATAGTGCGTGATTGTGAAGCAGCAATCTAGTTCATGAGCACTGTGTCCAACAAATGCTATGAACAATGTGATTCAGCTGCTGATGAAGAAAAATCCAATGCTGTTACCAGAGTACATTGAACTATTCTGAGCTAATTTCATAATTCCAGGGTTTGCATTGGTTGCTCTTGAAGATTTGACAAGCATATTAAGGGCAGATAGAAAAAGATTTAAATTGTACATCAACATTAGCATCCAAACATTATTTTCATTTTGCTTTTTTAAGGTTTTTTATTTAGATTTCATCTACAGAACTTGCTTGAGTTGTGTTTGTTGCCAGACATATTATTTTTACAGTGTGAAGGAGAAGAAAAGAAAAACAAAGCTGTAAAGTGCCATGAAAAGCTGTCTGCTACAAGAGCAGTATTTCTCTCCTGACAGAAAAGCTCCGTGTTCTTTTTCCAAAACCCCTCACTAAACTCAGAAACATTGATCCAGACATTTCTATTGCTTCCTTGCTCCACAGGTTGATTACATACCTCACAAAAACTCAGAGCTGTTGTAAATTTTCTAACAAGAGAACGCATACCACTTATCCACACTGCAGCAGGATGGCATTTTTGCTTTCCTTATAGCTTTCCCACCCACCATTTCCATTCAGTCTCAAGACAAATTAAAATATTAAGTAATGTTAAGCAGTAATGTAATGTAAATACAAATTAAAAGTAAGGTCTTACTCTCAAATATCTTAAAAGCAACCCAGTAATTAGAAGAGTCCTTTTACATGAAGTGTGACAGAGTGACAAAATTGTGCTGAAAGAACCAAGGTCACAACCTGGGGTGTTTTTTGTTTTGTTTTGCGTTTGGTTTGGTTTGGTTTGGTTAGTTGGTTGTTGTTGTTGTTTTGGTTTTTTGTTGTTTTTCTTTTTGTGTATTTGTTGTTTTGGGGAAATTTGGGGGTTGGGGGGTTTTGGGTTTTTTTGGTGGATTTTTTGTTGTTGTTGTTTTGAGGTTGTGGGGTTTTTGTTTGTTTGTTTCTTTTTTTTCCTGTCAGTGCTTAGATATCAGTTCCTGTGCCAAATTTCAAGTGCAGGTATACTGGGGAGGGGGGTATTTTCTTGCAGTGGGTCATATCACTGTCTCAGGCCTCCTTTGTTGTTTGCTCTTTCTCCAGGACTTTCCCATTTCAACACAGCCTTTTGGAGCTCTTTTCTGTAAACCATCCACTGAGTCAAAATTAACCCATACTCAAACCCATACTTCCTTTTTCTTTTTCCTTTTTTATCAATGTGGTTTTAATGCATGACTTCTGAGGTGAGAAAATTATATTTTCTCAAATATTTTGAGGAAGGGCAGGTTAGAAATGAAAATAGCACCAAGACAGCATCATCTTTGGGGCAAATGTCTTTACAAAAGAGGCAAGACATCTTTTTAATCAAAATACCAGAATCGAAATAATTGTTAACTACAGTAAAAATGTTGAAAGCAGTTGTATCCAACAGTACTATATGAGAGAGCCTGGAGTGGAACAAAAGACAAAGAAAGACATATTCTTAAGCTATTGAATTAAGGTAGTCATAAAGAATAGGAGGAAGAGTTAAAAGATGCAGAACTGTAAGAGAGCAAAGAATTTTTTTTTTTTGTATTGAAAGAAGCATGTTAACTCCTTGCCAAAAATCAGTAAAAGTACCCAACATGGATGAGTGCTTAAAATAAACACAGAAAGATTGACAAAGAAATGTAAAGCAGAACAAGAGAGAAACAACGTTAGAGAAAAGCAGGAATAATAGCACTAGTAAGGAAAGCAGAGCTAGAAGAAATGACAAGAGTTGCTAAGTACAGTTTTCTGCTACACCTGGTGTAGGTACTTGCTACTGGTTCCTATGCTTTCAGAACTCATTTTCATTCTGTGTTTCTTTCTTTGAAAATTCTGTTTACCTTTCATTTACATTTTCTACTTGTCCCTAAAATTCTTTTCAAGATATATAATCTCTTCTGTTACATTGGGATGTTTTTCTAGATGCCTCCTCACTTTCTTTGCATACAAATACTAATTTATGTATTTTTAACTAAAGGAAATTCCAAGTCTCCTTTAGATATGACTATCTTAATCCAAATGCAGATGATTTCATTACCTTACTTGAAATAACTGATTTGTCTTTTTTTTTTTATTAAGATAGCCAGCTACAGATATACTTCAGCTTTTCTTTCCATTGAATTCAATTAGAATTGTGATTGCTTGATCCAAGACCAGTTCTTCTATTTTTCTCTGCAAGAAAGTCTAAACTAACACTGTTTCTTAGTTCAGGAAGAGTTGGTGAAAAATATCAGCTAGTATAACAGTAAATATCTAAATTCAATATTATTCAATATTATCAATAAATTCAGATATAAAAACATTGTCTCATATCCAGGTAAATATATGTTAGGTCTTAGTAATAGCACTATTGTGGTCCCTCATTGTCCCACATTGTTTTTCTTAATAAAAGATGGGCATAGCCTTATATGGAATTAGCAGATGAAAGGACATTTGTTTCCTCATAATTAATAGTTAAGTTGCAGGACACTTTAAACACAAGAATTTTGTGGATGTTTAATTGCTACCATTCAAAAGGCAAAGTGACAAACTAATGAAGAAACTATCAAAGTCTAGCCACTAAAAGATATGACTGTTCTGTCCAAAAGTCCCTGAGCAGCAAATCAGTGGAAGGTGTGCCGGGCACGTATCATTGCATGTAGTTTTCTAGGCACTTGCTGTTGTTTGTGTTAGGACTGGACTAATGGGAATTTATTTGAGTGTGATACAGTCATTCTTATATTGCTATTAGCACCACTCAATTGAGTACAGCTTGGCTTTTCTCTACACTGGGAAAAAAAACATAATGACTGAACTCTTAATGGTTTCCTTCTCTCTTACTGCAATAGATGAATGCACACAACTCAAAACAGAAGAAACATGTTTATAGCTGACTCCTAGCCCTATACCAGGACTTCCTTTATATATATATATATATTTTTATTATTATTATTCTGGACCAGATTCTTGGTTTTCCCTGGAAGCACTCTCTCCAGGGATCTGCAAAGAGATGCTTCATGTGGGAGTCTTCACCAGGAGGGTCACAGCTGTGGGAGCCAGCTAACAGAAGCAAATAATTTCTTTGCCTTGACTCTGGATCATTTACTATGCCTCCTTAAAATAAATATTTTTCTAGATGGCATTTTAACTTACAAGTATCATTTTAAATGCTTTAAAAACCCCCACGAATATATTATTGAATATGGAGTCTGTGAAAAGCTGCCATTGACTAGTGGGATTTGAATCTTGTCCACGGTGTTGATCTATTCTGCCTGAAGAGGGAATTAAATTATTGTCAAGGTCTCCTGGCCAATACATATCTACATCCACAAAATGGAAAGCATCTTGATTCTTGCAATAGTGGCACTGAGCTGACTAAAATAATATCCTTTTCCCTGCCATTATACTAACAGAATATAATTGGGGAATTGCTAGTGTCCCTATATTTAATTTTAGTGCCTCGGCAAATGATCCTAATAGCCTAATGGCTGGATGCTGCTGTTGATAATGCTGTTCAATTGACTAGGTTTCAAAGTGTATCAATGAGTCTTTTAAGTATCCACTAGAGCTGTAAGGTTTCAGATTACAGCTCTTAAACTATATGTGATCTCTAATGAAAAAAGGAGGAAAAAAGGAATTGATAAAGCAAGCTAAGGCAGCAAAGTCAGCAAAAATGGGGTAGGCGATCTAACTTCAGTCTATAACTGTGTAAGCAGAGAAATTATATTTGGTCACTAAATAATGCACCTGGGAAGGTTAGAAACAATGCAAATAATAATCTATTCTTTAATAATTAAATCCTAGCTAGGTCACAATGATGATTTTTTTCATAGACTGTAAGTATAACCATGGGACTTGTAAAACAAACAAAAAAAAGTTGCCTTGTAGCTTTTTATGAAAATTAACACATATCTAGTATTGATCCTGATTTGTGCATGTTAAAACAAGTCTCCTTGGGTAAAATATTCTTAAAGTCAATAGTATGCTGTAATCTCATGTGACACTAATAAAATAACACAAATGACAATTCATTTTTGTTTACTTGTCTCCTCTTTAATGGATTGATAAATTTTGTTAAAAAAAAGAGAAAACTAGATCTTGGTGCATAGTAGGCATATTTCTAAAACAGTTCTGATTGATTTTTTGAGTCGTTTTTGAAGAAACAATCAATCTCAAGACTTCTTTCCTGAAACATATTTTAATGGCTGTTGATGTATGTTGTGCATATCACAAACACCCAAAATGCAGCGCTGAAGGTCTTAATCCAGCAAACACTTTACACTTGCCTCTCCCAAGCATTTGATTTCTCCAAACATACAAGCAGCTCCAGTGAGGCACAGCTGATTTCACAGATTTCAAGTTAAGCATATGTGTTTGCAGGTTCTAGCCTAAAAGAAGCTGAGATGTCACAGAAAACAATTCTGTCATAATTGAGTTTATCTGTCTGCAACGCCAGCTGTATTTATTTCAAATTACCCCAAATTAAAATTGCAGCTATTACCCTTCCTCAAGAAGCTGTCTTTTGCAGCTCCTCGGAAAGAGAATGAGAGATGGTGAAAGTGCTGTCACAATAGTGCTAAGAACTACATGTATTCACTAAGACAAACAGAGCAAATGTGAAACTATTCTTCTGCCAAAGACAATATTCTATCTCCTCAGTTATGTGAGAGAAAAATAAGCTAATTTACTTCACCTGTACCAACTGCTAAAAGCAAGCAGGGTTTCAAGGTGTTGAGATGCTTTTGAATTTTGTTGGTTAGGGCAAATATTTTCACAGGAGTAATCTTAGTAGTCTCAGCTGATATTTTGATGTTCACGTAACAGAGCTAAGAGCTCACTAAATGGCAGAAAAAAATAAAGCCTGAGTGGGTAAATGGCATCAACCTATCTTTTCAGAGTGGAGATGGATTTGGAACAGTATTCACTGGACCAGAATTGAGTTCAGTAGAAATGTTCACAGATCCAATCTATGGGTAAACTTGCCACCCTTTTGCACTGACAACTACATACACTCACGTTTCCTATGACTTTGTATTCAGGCTGTCCTTTCCCCCCCAGTTATCGAGATTTAGATGTGACTCAACAGCACTGAACTGAAAACAGGCTAAACAAAGCAAAACTATTTCCTCTCTTAAAAAGAGCCTCCTGGACTTTTTTTTTTCTTTTTCTATAAACAATTTCTAAAAAAAAATCCCTGCCTTATAGATTTTCTAAAGCAGAAAGAATATGTCAATGTCGGATAATTTTTTTAAACAAAAAGCAGGAATTGCTGCAAATAAACAAGAAATTCATTACAAAATCAGAGTACTGCAATTTTTTTCGTTTATTGCCTGTGAAGAAATCTAAGAAATACTTTCTAGTTAAAAAAGCAAAGAAAAAATTTTTATATGTGAACCATATTGATTTAACAAATTGTACATCCTCATAATTCCAGTTTAGACCAGCTAAATTCTCTGGCTAAACAAGTTTTCAGTGCTGCTACTCTGCTGTGTAAAGATCTGTTCCAGAGACAGGTTAACCTTTATGCTTTATGCTATCTGTAGGTATGCATTGGCTGAAATACCTTCCTACCTCTTCCTGATTCAATTTAAGGAAACAGATTACTTGATTTACATTACCTCTTTGCTTTGCTTTTGCCTTACACAGCCCAGCTTCTTGTCTTAAGCTCCTAGAAATTTCATCCGGCCCCCCACCGCTCATTAAAACAAACACTGCCTATTTTATTATTTGCAGTCCTGCCATCTCTCTGCCAAAACAAAAGGGTGGATTGTCTGCTGCAGAAGACACCTGGAAGGTGCACAAAGTACAAAGGCCAGAATTCAAAGGAGTTCCCAGTGTATTCAACAACCAATTACTTCTGCTTCTGATGGGAGACTGTCATCTTCAAACACGAGGCATTCTTTGGAAAGATTAGTCCAAATTACATTTTATTACATTGGCCTTCTTGGATGGCCTAAACTTCATCTCGTTCTTATTCTAATGGAATTCAACCAAGGGTATTAATATATTGTTTATGACATGTTTGGAGTTCTTGTGTTATCAGCATACATTCATGAGAGGAGCTTCAAACAGTATCAGATAACAGTGAGCTGGATGTTGGATGTTGTACAGCACAAGGGATTTTATCATGTTGTTGAACCAGTGGCAGTGATTAAATTAAACTGTCTGAACAAAGCTTTTGCATGTCAGGCTGTTGAATGGCAAAATGAAAGAGTGACACACTTCAAAGATCAAGGAGAGAGAGAGAGAGAGAGAGAGAGAGATGAAAAATCATACTTATGTAACTTCTTATTTAATATACTGATTAACTGAACCAGCTGCCCGAGCTTTTACTAGACAATACTAGACAATAATCCAAACAAAACATTTTATGCATCAATACACTACATATGAATGCCAAGGTGCATATGAACTCCTTGTATCATTGTTCACTCAGCCCTGTGAGCACCACACTAGATCTTACTAGTTTTTCTCTGCCATACTTTCAAAAAACTTCCAGAAAATCTGGTGTACAGTTTCCTTTACAGCTTCCTTTTCACATTTTTGAGGTTCAAAGGCAAAATTCTTACATATTCTCTAAAATGAGAAATACCAACATGCATAATTTCATAGACATCAGTAGTACTGTTTGTGGGAATAAAAAGTGTTCATTAAGTAAGGACTAAAATATCCAGACTCGAAGCTCTTGAAATGTAGCACAGTAAATAACTTATATTAACTTTTCATATCAATTAGAAAAAAAGAAAAAGAAAAAAAGCAGTAATATGGAAAGACTGGTTGAAAGAGAAGATAAACCAAATTAATGACCTACATAGTACTGTCCCAGACTGTCTGGTTTCTGAACGTAACGACTTTAGGCAAATTTCATTTGTATATGTGAGAGCTTTTAATGTGTGCAGCATGATTTACAGTATAGCATACAGGTTGCTGATATTTTTGGTATGAGCTCAGATATCTTCCTTCTACCAAATCTTATGCAAACAAATCCTGCTACCATTTCATCTATTACACTGCAATCTCCATAAAAAATGGCTTTCTTCTAAAATTCCAAATAAGAGAGTCCTAGATTTAAAATAAATAGGCTGAACCAAAAGGCAACTTCTGTTACAAGGTTTAGCTGAATCTTCATCGAGGATGGATTATTGGCTAGATATTCATTTTCTTAAATATTCATCGCTAACATAAGTCAAATTTTAAGAAACATCGGAATGATTTTCTTTCAGTTCTGTGCAGAACCTGGAACAGGTCTTGACCTTGTTCACGGTGTTAACATAATATGAATTATCATTTCTTATCAAGAATAATTTCATCCAATTACATTACTTTGCACATTTAAACAAGTTTAGGACACTTTCTGCATAAATAAATAAATTTCCTTTAGTTATACAGCAAGATTAATTTGTTTTCATGGGCAAAAATGAAAGCATTCTTATTTTTGTCAGAGCTGTGACTTAAAAACCATCTTCTTCAAAACTTCCAGTGTTTTTATTTGTTAGTAATATTCTTCCTTCTTGTCGAGCCATAGTGCAATGACATCCATTAACATTCAAAACTAGAGAACACTTTCAAATTCAAATCCACTTGAGATGGTACAGTAGAAGAAATGGAGCCTGAGGGAAACAATTTTGAGAATAAACAGAAGACAACCCATTAGAATATTCCACTGTGTATAGCAGATTTTATAATTGGTGGTACATATGTGTGCATACATGTTTGTATTTCATTTCAGCTCAATTAATAAATCAGAATTTAATATTTATGACAAACAGGCTAAATATGAGATGTTTCAGTGACTACAGTGTTTACATAGATTTAAATATGTATCTATATATATCTGTGTGTGTGCTTCTTTAAGAGAAAAACACACATTAAATTTCCGTAGATACTTCCTTATGTTAGGCATTTCAGGAGTTACAAGCTATGATTTGCTATATGTAGAATTCTTATCTTGTTTATCTTTCTCTTTTTTCATCATTAAATAGCACTGTATATGAGAAAAAAAAAGCGCCAAATAATATGAAAAGTTCTACTTGCTTGGAAAGCATTTACTTTTTGCAAAGAAAATTAAGCAATTCTATTACATATTAGCTACTTTTGAGGCATAGACAATCTAATGAAAATAATGAAACCATTTTATTAAACAGTAATTCTATTTTACTATTTTCACAATATTTTGATTTATTTTTTCAAGTAATTATACTTTAAATGTCTATCTATCTAAAAGGCCTGTAAAAATGCTGGCTTTAGTATCACGCAAGTTGATAACTTTGCTGAGATGAGCAGTGTTACAGTGGAAGGAATTAAGGAACTCTTCTGTTTAATTTTAGTTCTGCTACTAGAGAAGGCCAAAAAATGGGTCTCATTATTCATGCACATATTCATGTAAGACAAGAAGAATGTGACCCAGGTTGTATACCAAGTTACTACATCCCTCTGTGTTGCATGTTTTTTCAATCTATAGACTAGAATAAAAAATGCACAGTACTATGTACACAGGTAATACGTCTTTTACTGTGTCTAAGCATGTGTGTATATATATATATATATATATATATATATAGAGTGCTTTGGGGCTTCATTCTTTTGCTTGCCTAATATAGCTGCAACTCACTAGTAAGGAGGGTGAAAACATTGAATAGCCATCAGATTATAATAACAGTTTAGAATTTCCTACAGTGCCTTTTAGTTACTGTGTGATTTACTGAGATTTTTCAAATCAGGCAGCTTTCAGATATTTGTAGTATAAGGTCCTCAGCATGAGGAGCCTTTCATTCTTACAACCAGTTGCACTACACTCAGCTAAAATATTACATGGCTAATGGTAGTTGTGTCTCTAAGAAGGAAATTCATCTGATCAATAATAAAATACTGTGTCTAATTTAATCTAGATAATTAGTAGATTAATATGATTTGATTTATCCACAAAACAAGTCAGACTGTGCCCCAAAACTGTATCTCTCCACCAAGAAAAAAACATGCCTAAGGCAACCAGCTCAGCAGTAGTTCTCACTATGCAAATGTGAAGTTAGACAAGGTGAATCTCCAAGCTAAATATCTGCAAAGTCAGGTTAGAGCATGAGGGAAGCAGGTCTCCATCGTAGCTTGTAAAGAAAAAATAAATACATTCAATACAGGATTGCAACCCAAAGCAGAAGCAAGATGAGAACTTTCACGGGCTATATAGATATGAAAGAATACACTAACACTCTTTGAGACATTTGAGGAATTTGCCATCAAATTCCTTAAATATGTTCACTTCAAATAATTTTAGTTTATCAATAATGTTCTCAGAAGTAAAATTCATACTGCATTCCTAGACCTAAAATAGAACAGTGTTGTGCTTTGGTGCTATTATTCTGCATGGAAATGTGTCAGGAAAAATGACATTTGGTCTTCATTCCCTGTACAGCTAAAGACTTCCAAACCCTGGATAAAGTTGTTTGTGAGGCCCTTTCCTTACCATGTTATTGCCTACAAAGGTACGCAGACAAAGGCTTAAACAGTTCCATATTCCATATTGGAAGTGGAAACAGCAAGGAGAGGAGTCCTGCTTGTCCACTAAAAGACTCATTTAGAAGAGAACTTGACAACAGGACTTTCTGCAGCTAGAGGACAAATTATTTCAACAAGAATGCTTGAGGAGTCCACTCCCATGCCTAATACTTAGGAATATATTAATTATTCTTAAACATGGCTATTAGAAGTGTTACCACAGCAATACCAAGCAAAGAAGAAGGCAGTTTATACTATGCAGAAGGAGGGAGGCAGTATTTTACTGCCTGAACTATAGGCTTGCCTTAATACTTGTGGTCAGAATCCACCATCACACATCAATGCATGCCAGGTCGTATAGGAAGGAAGCACTACTCTAACTGGCAACCATAGCATGGATCACAAGAACAGAGTCATATGCTAATTTGGTTTAAGATGAATAAGCACATCAGCCACAGCATTTTATGTAAAACAGAACTTGTGAAGTTTTGCAATCAGGTAGACAGCAGAAAGGAATTACAATAATCCACATGGAGGTGACAGAAGTACTACATGGATTAACATTGCAGCTGTGGCCTGAGAAGATATTATCCCCAACCCAGCAACAGCAAGCACATAACCGAGTAAAAGGTGTAGTGGGAATGGCATGTAAATGACCACTGAAGAACACAAAGAGTAAGGTGACTATGACAATCTTTGGCAAGGGATGCAGGGAGAAAATGTAAAAAGTGTGTCTACAGACAAACAACTCAAGGAATCCACTGAAGTACTTACATGTGTCTTTTATCACCATAGTATCTGGAACACCTTTGTACCTTTATCTGAAGGCTAGTATTCATCAATGCATTTAAACTGGCAATTTGAGATACATCCAGGAGAGCTAGAAAACTCCAAGCAGTGCCTGGAAAGAGAATGACTCCTACTACTCACAGCACAGGGCTGCAAGAGATCTTAGCTCCTGAAATGCTCCTGAAGGAATTATCTTTTTCATACATAGTTTAACACAGCATTCTAATAACAGTTCTTACCTCTTTGCATAAAGATCGCCATCAGCTGCAGGAGATACAGAAAAATCAGTGGTGTGCAACATGGCTGCCTACTTAAAAATTGAAAGTCACACCAAGAGTGTGGTAAGCCAAGTGTTGAAGTGGCTATGAATAACCCTATAGAATAAATTAAAATATTTGTTTAACATTCCACCTTAAATGTTTGCACTCTAGGAAATGTTAGTATGAGACTGGCAGCACTGGTTAGGTCTCCCATCTTCCAGTGAGAGAAATTACACTCTATGCTGTTTATAGGGCATTTATTTTGGACACAGGCTTTAAAACACAATGCTTACGTTAAATATATATACTAATGTTCCTGTTCTTCACTTTGTATGAACAAGGATTTGCTGAGGGTCATATTGCCTCAGTGAATTATGCTGCACGTGAAGTGAGTCTACTTTAAAACATATACATACATATAAAAAAAATCTGAAATACAAAGATTATGCATTTTTATAAATATGGATATAATTTCTTTTCCCATAGCTGGGATAGGTTACACCTGGACAGGTGTTTTATGGGCACATTCCCCATGAAACTGATTATCCTTAGTCTGTTGAATGCCAACAGGTGTTTTAATTGAGACAATATTCTTGCACATTCAGTGTCAAGTAGTTCAGTGGTGTTTAACCAGATGCTAAGTAAGTGACAAATACTAGGTTCCACACTTTGGATATGTACATTGCTAACTAAAGATTAAGCATGTACATGTACATTCACAAGTACATAATCAGGCATAATCCTTGTACTGAGTAGCAAATAGACAAACAAATAAGGTTTAAGTGGACAGGACCTAACCAGGTGAGCTGGATTCACAGCTTTACTATCACGTGAAAATAATTTTATAGGAGATATGCAACACCAAACCACCAAAGTAGCACATATAGTTGCAGTGGTATTCAACATATTCCTGCAACCTGTATGGGTTTTGTGAATTTACTACAATTAGTAGTTTGATAAGCAAAAGAGCATAAGAGATGTATGAGTTTCATTACACAGCCTCATAACTTTTTTGTCATCATTGTCAGTCCTCCATCTTGTTACTCTTCTCTATGTGTCAGATTTGAAATTGGCTCATGAAGATTTTCAGAACTTCATCAGAAGCTGCATTATATTAAAATAACTTTAACACACCCCCTTTTCTTCTTGATTTTGATAATGGAACATTATAAATGTCCCTACCTTTCTGTCTGACTCAGAGAAGCAAATAACAGAATGCTTGCCCTCACAGTTTTGTGGCTCAGGATGCTTCAAATGTTGCTAGCCTGTGTAAGGAGCTGCTTAAGCTTCTCACTCTCCAAAGGATACTCTTACTTTCAAAAAACATTTTGGACAATCGAAGAACATCATAGTCTTGCCCACCCCTTAGGCCAACTGACTGTTGTGATGTTTGCAGTCTGAGTGTATGTTTAGCTTGTTTGTGGGCAAAACCTTTGGACTGTTACAAAGCCTACGACAAAATATTTAGCTTGTGATAGATTTTGGCTGGGCTACTGTAAGGGAAAAATAAACAAATAACAACTAAGTATATCTTTCAAGGCGTGTTTGTATGTAGTCTCTTCTAGACAAAAGAATCAACAAGACACTTGCAACAGTGCCATCTGGTGACTCCCATACAGTCAGCCCTAACAGGATTCATTTGCAACAGCTACAAGTTTATAGCATAAAAGATACCCACAATAATTAGGAATGCCTTAGTTTTCATTATAGCTAGCAACAACCAAATTACTTTCCATACTAAGATACTGTCTGTGATCAGTGTCTGTCTACTTTCTATGTTTACAAACAGCAGCTAAAAGAGTAAGACATACAAAATCGTAGAAAATAGAAACATTAAAATATTTAAAATAAGACAATAATAATACAATAATACATACAATAATAATACATAATACAATAATAATAAAAATATTAAAATAATACATCATATATTAATATACACATACTTGGAGCCACAAAGGAGCTAGTTATGTACAGTTAAGTAAAATAGTGGGATTAAGGAAAATTTAAGCAAAAGATGTTTAGTCTAGTGCTTTGTATTTAAAAATCTGGAGAAATTAGAATATTCTTAAAATAGCACTTATATTGTACTATTCTTTTGAAAGGGAAACTGTGATGACTCAGGTAACTGAAAACCAGTAAGCATCACAAAAAAAGCCAGGGAAAATTAATGGAAAAGCTAATAAGCTGATGTGGGATTCAATTAATACCAAATTGAAGGAATTAATGTAATTAATGATGGTCAACATGGTTTTGTAGAAAATAGGTCTTGTTAAATAAAATTTACTTCATTCTTTGATGGGATTATTAATTTGATTTATAATCAAGTCACTACTTTATCTGTAACTGCATGCTCTTGGACTTCCATGGGAGTTCTGACTTTAGAAAATTTGACAGGTTTCTATTTTTTTTTAATGGCTTACACAATCTCACTAAAAACTCTTTTCATAGGCTTCAGAAATGGATAGATCTTCCAAAATTCAGTATTCAAAAGCAAAGACTCTTTTGAGACTTGATTTTAATAAGGAAAGGGCACATACACAAGCACATGTTGTGGCCATATTATACAACGTAAGATCACCGATAAGCAGGAGCAACCATGCTATTTTACTAGGGTGCTACAAGGTTCTGTAGTTGAGCTGATACTTTGGCATGGATAACTGGAACTAAAGGAAAAAATTTTGCTGATATGGTTTGTAGTTTAGACAAAAGCTGGTAGAGTGGTAAATGTAAAGACAAAGCAGACAGAAAGAGGGATTTTGAACTGTTCAGTAAGGTGGACCAACTCAAATGAAAGCCATTTTAATGCAGATACATGAAAAGATAAAGAACTGGCAACAAGTTGGGCCATCCTTGAAAAGTGGAGAACCGAGCTCTGTGAAACAGTAACTCTGGAAAGGACTTAAAGGATTGCTGAGGAAGCATTAAGCAAAGGGAAACGTGACTTTGATACTGCAGCAGATCAAATCGATCTTATCTCCACACAGCACAGGTGAGATTGCTGTCACACTGAAGGGAAGGGAAAAACCCCACAGGTTACAGAGAAGACCAGAATGAGTACTGGAGAGAAAAAGAAAAATGTGTTACAGAAAGGAAAATCCTTTCATCCTATCAAAAGGAAGATAGAGTGGTGACTTGATTATAATAGCTCCCTCAGGAGAAAATCCCACAGACTAGATGGTTCTTCAGTTAAGAAGGGAAAAGCATAACAAGCAGATGTGTATTGAGCTCAAGCCAGACAAATTAAAACAAGAAATAAGGCACACCATATTTAACAGCAGAGATGATTAACTATGGAACAAACCAACAAAGGAAGCAGTGGATACACTATCTCTATTAATGTCTTCAACTAAAGAATAAATGTCTTGTTGAATATGCTTTATCTAAACACAAGTTATTGAATTTAACAGAGAGGCTGTTGGGTGAAATTCAAAGGCTTGTGAAATACAGGAAGTCGGAGTGGGTGATCTAATGGGAATATTTGCAAAGACTAATCTTAGCCTCAGGACACTAGTCTCCTTAGGTTACCTTTTCAGTCAATAGAGAGTTTCCTTTAGAGAGCAATAAAGAGTAACTTTAGTGCTCTCTTTGCCCCTCTCCACTGAGAACTTGCTGATTTGCCCCTCCCCACTGAGAGCCTTTTCTCCACTGACTGCAGAGAAAAACAGAGGTTGAAGGATAGCTGAAATAACTTAGGTTTTTTTCTTTTTCAAGAAAAATACCACTACCATAAAGTATAAAATTGTAAATTTGATTAAATAATTGGGAAAGGGCTTAGTGGGTGAACTGTGGGGAGTACTGGGACAGAGATGGGAAGAGTTCACTAATTAACCCCTTGATAACCTAATCTGATTATGCTGGGAGCTACACCTTGTCCCTAAAAGATTATCATCTATGGAGAGAGGCTGAAGATTAATACAGCACTTCTACACTACCCCCTTAAATATCCTACCTTAGGAAATCTCTATCCTACCTCCATTCCCCTCTCATTTTGAAGACCACAGAGAAGAAAGAGATTCAGAAACATATCTGGACAGAAAATGAGCTCCTTGCCAGAGGGCAGGTGGGAGTATTCATCTGCCTCTACCTTCTATTTTCACTGCTGGAAGTGGTAGGAGTTGTTTTCATTCTTATGTGATCTACCACACCTAGTAAATGTGACTATTTATTTGGTATTCACTTCAAACTGTGATGCTACTGTGATATTGGTACATCCATTGGTATATCCTCACCAGGGGAGGTATATCTTCCTGCACTACAGTTAGTCTCTATGTGCCACCCATACCTTGATTGTGCCTCCTTGTCTTAAACACTGCAGATTGCTGAGTAACTGCCAGAAAATACATAAACACAAATAAGGGAAAGTTAAAGTGACTACAAACTACAGACGGTGACAGAACTTCCTTCAGTGCAGTTTCTAAGACAGTTTGTGTAAACTTTATTACAGAGTGAAGGGAAAAAATGCCACTACCCATTTGCCATGCTGAAAGCTCTCTGCTGTGGCCGTTTTACTACTGGTATATCCCATCTTAGTAAAATTTAAATATAAAAATACAAAATGTTAAGTGCTTAAACCTCAATTCTCTTTCGTGAGCCAAAGTCATGCAATCAATACACTTTTTTTATTCTTCCTTCTGCTTTTAAAATATTTTTAAAATAAATCCAAAAGTTAAACTGCACCAATCCCTCATTAAACTGGAAATTGTTCCTAAAATATTATTTATTAGAATCCATACAAAACTAACAGAGTGATATTTTACAACGCTGCAGCAGTGTTTGCAAATGTTTGCCTGCCATCTAGTGGAATATGCAACAGTTTCCAGTAATATTTCTATTTATTTTCCTACTTGGTTTTACAAATATTGGAAGTGCTTAAAAAAATTACTGAAGTAATCATGAAGAGCATGAATGATAATGGTAGTCTCTTCATACAGTTATTAAGCAAAAAATTTTAGTTGCACAGACAAAATAGTTCTGTCAGCTGATAATCCCAGAAGCTGGCACAGAAAAAAACTGATTGATTTGAAAATAGGGCAAAATTCTACCTGAGATTTTTTTTTTTTCCCAAGAGATTTTTTGCTAAAACTATAAACAGATGACAAATGTGCCTTGGACACATCACAGAACAGTAAGAGCAAAAAGTAAGTAAAAGCTGTATCTCTGGTATTTGTGTGATCTCTCTGTACACAATATTGTCACACACATACCAATGCATTGGATACTACACTGCACACCACAACATTCTAAAAGTATTTTAGGGATATGCAAATAAAGAAGTTTGTGCACCAGGACACAGAGCAGATTTGAGCATGCAGGATGTTATAAAACTCCAGTTTCTCTGATGGTTGTGCACATATGAGGGCCAACCAAAATAATCCTATCAAAACTGTTTCCAGGAGAAAAATCAGCTGCCAAGAAAACTGGTATTGAATAGTACCTGATTATCTTGGGGAAATATTGTAGAAATGAGTGCTGAGAAATTGAAAAACATTGAAGCCTGACCCCCTCTGATGAGAGAATTAAAACGGAGGGGAGAGAAGAGAGGAAAATAACGAATTGTGATAGATGTAGTTGTCAGAAAACCAAACTCACAGAAGATAAATGGAAGCAAAAGATATAGAAGGACAAATTATAACACTACACTGAATGAAATTTTTGGAGTTTTACTAAAATCATTTCCCTTTGTAATTCAATTCTTGTTATTTTTTTAATATTTAGATAAAGGAAAACAACCTATTTCAACTAGAGTGTCTTCCCATATGACAGCTAAAAAATTTGCCCAAACAAAATCATGTCTTTATTTCCTCTATCCAGTCACAGTTAAAATGAACAATGTCCGTATGCCCTGTTGACTCACATGCTATATTACTATTTTCACTAACTTTTGTAGATCTTCACAAGTCAAGGCTGAGTTTGGCCCAATATGTCCAAAAATGGAACAACTTCTGTAAAGTCATCTAATCAGAGCAGGCAGGCAGCCACTAATCAACAAAGACTAGCAGCTTTATTACTGATATCATGTTTAACAAAGAAAGGCATAGCCTGAAATGCCATGCTAAAAATGCAGGCCAGATAATCAGTCTGTGTATACACCACAGTTATTTTTCTGTCTTCAATGAGTGCAACCATCACAGCACATAGGCATAAATAGCTGTGCACGTACCTTGAGCTGTTCCTACGGCTGCAACAGGTTTTACCTAAAGTAAAGCTAAACAAAACATTCCTTTTTAATTAGAAAGCCACTTGCTCTGAAAAGAGTCTGAGTTTTTCTTTAGTCTGTATCTCTGTATATGCAATATCTTATACAAGTCAACGTATATCCTGAATTCTGCCTAAGAGAACAGGAAGGCTCCTCTTTACATGTCCTTGGAAATTATTGTTCAGATATTTTTGTTTGTAACTTTGCTTCAAAATGTGCAAAACCAATGTATGATTCTCTTTTAAATCCCTCACCGAATCTATGCCAGAGCATTGTATTTGCAAATTATTTATATTTTTTCTTAACACTGATCTGGCAGCATTTATGTATCAAAGTCTCAGTTCTTATATGCAAGATGTGTATTATTGTAACATCCTGGATTTTTCATAGATGTGAGTCACAAACAGTAAATAACCACCTGCTGCTTACTATAGGCTTTGAATTCAATACAAGTTCACTGGTCACAGGAATGAGACTATTTCTCTGTCCTTGATTAGCTGTCCCCTCCCCAAATTATAATTAATCCTGTTCATCATCATATGCCTCTATAAACTGGCTTGGGAACAAAACCAGGCTGGGTACCAAGCAACTTTCCAAGAAAGCAAGATGAAATGTCATGAGGAGGTTTTCCAGTAGCCCAGGAGAGTGGGACAAGTGCGAGCTGATAACTCAGCTCCTTCAAGTGGCATCCTCACAAGCTACAACAGGCAGTGATGGCAGGAGGGGTTGGCAGCCCTATCGTCTTACCAGTGCCAGCTTCAAGGCCAAAGGCCAATGTTGGAACCCTGAATTCTGAGAATTTCATTCTTTCTGCTTTAACAACTTATGATCCCCAGAAATACACCTCATTTGATCTTAAACCTTGGAAAAGACTTCCCCTGCAGTGTGATAACTTTTAAATTAATGCTGTATAGTTAAGGCTATAAGGCTATAAGGTAGAAGTGTAGAAATTTTGGTTTATGAAATATTATAACACTAGTGTCCAAAACAGAGGGTTTAGGTGTTGTTTTACAACTTCCTTTTTTACCTTTGCTACTTCCCCTTTCTTCTCCAAAAACTTGTGTTTTCTGCCATTGGTTCTAAAGTTCCACAATGCAGGGTAAGAAAAACTGTTTTAATTGAAAATATCCTACGCAACATCTCCCTAACTGGACAATCTGAGGTATAAATAATCTGGATGAGAGGTGCTCGAGGCCATTTTGCACCTTGTTATTAACGACAAAGCACTTTTCTGTGCCACTAAGTTATAGATAACACTTAATAAACATTTTGAGACCAAAGAAACTCTGAAGTATTTTTACTGTGTCTTATCTCAAATGTCTGTTAAAAGAACTCACAAAGAGAAGATTTGCCATGGCAGGGGCCAAAAGCTTTGGCCAGAATCACGGCAGGCCAAGGCAATGTGACTACTTAAGTCTCTCTTTTCTGCATCTCCTGTCCATTAAATAGCATAATAACTGTTGGCATCTTCAAACATACAGATTTTGGATCTGGTGTACAAATAAAATAATCATAAATAAATTCAAGTTGTGATGTGCCTCTTGCTCTTCACCCTCCTGAGCCTTTCTTCCCTACTAAGGGGCCCTCCTACTACGGGCTGCTTCCTTAGGGAACCGCAGTAGAGCCTGGCCTCATCTCCTTCACTGAAAGTTAAATTTGAGTGTTAAACTCCCCCTCACCTACATAATGACACCAGTGAGCTCTTTCAGAGATCCATTTTCATGAGCTGGTCTCTCCTTACATATAAAAATTGGAGGTGAGAAAATAAGAATATTTATAAAGTGATAATAAAAGTGCCTAGACTCAATACATTCCAGATTTCCAGTTCAGATAATTAATAGTTGTGGTGTTTGGGTTTTTTTTGATCAGGTAACATTTAAATATCTTGGAAACCAGGCTTCCATTTATCTTACTGACAGAAACATCACTGATAGTCATCCTAAATATTCCTAATTTTCTTCACATTACTTTCACTTAGAGCTGTTTTACATTGCCCTTCACAGAATCCACAGAAGGAACTGCTGCAGCCAGTGTGCCTGATACCCTGCAGAGAGTTAGGGCAGACTTTGCCCCAGAAACTGAATTAAAACATATCTTAATTTCATTTTAGTATCAAGAAGTAGCCACTTGTCATTTCCCTAATATGCCATGTCAAAGTTTACTTACTTTCACTCCTGGGAAGTTGCACCTTATTTTTAAGGTGTGATTTCTTCAATATCACCTACTGGATCTGGTAAATTTTCGGTCAGGTTAGAAAGATGTAGCCACAAGACTTCCTTTATGTTCAAGGGCATAACTAGGGTCACAAGGTCTCTTCTCAACTTCCCTATGAGAACCTGCACACTCCTGAGTGCTTTGAGACCTCTTCAGGCTTTCTCTTCCATCCCAAAACAGTTATATGGCTTCATTTAAATAATTCCTGTGCTTTCTTGAAGTATAAAAAGTCGATTTGGAAGCAGTAAATGGACAACGCTATGATTTGACTTCAGTATTTCTACTTGATATTATTTTCTCTAAATAACAGGAGCCCTTCCTACAACTTCACAAAAACCTTTCAGTAAAGCAGCTGTTCATGATGCTTCAAAAATCATTCTCAAATTACCATTTTCAAATACTGAGATTTTGTTTCTAATATTTTTAGAAGTTTTTTTCAAATCTCACTCCCAAGGTAACAAGTCACCAGAACAGGGAGCAACACATTTGTGCTTTTACTGAATTATGCCAACGGTGTATTAAGTGAAAACTGTCCTGCATAAACAGAAGCATACAGACACATAGAATCATAAAGGTTGGAAGAGACCTTTAAGATAAAGGAGTCCAACCACCAACTCAGCACCACCACCACGTTCACCGCTAAAAGAAGTGCCACATCCACACATCCTGTGAACACTTCCAGGGATGGCGATTCTACCACTTCCCAGGGAAGTCTGTTCCAATGCTTTACAATCCTTTCCATGAACAAATTTATCTTAATATCTAACCTAAGCCACTCATGGCACAAGATGAAGCCATTTCCTCTTGTCCTGTCTCTGCTGATGCCAGGTGACTAGTCTGCAACACCCTGTTCTTGTCCTCCTTCTTTAAAGGTTCAAGTTCCTTTGACATACCTTTCATTCTTTGAAATTCTGTTTCCAACATTAATAAATAATAGCATTTGTGTCTCAAAGAGTTGAATCCCCAATAGTAGAGGCATGCCCAAGTCCCTAACTCAGATCACATATAGTAATGTAAAGTCTCTGTTCAGCATTAGATCTCTTTAAAGCAGGTTGTCTACAGCCATACTACACAGCATCTTGTCATGGGTCACTGCTGATTCTTAGGTTATTGTCATTTTTTGTGCCTCTTCTTTTAACTGAAAGTCTATTGAAATAATAAAGACTACAGCATTTCTATAGCATGAAACTACAAGCATGTAAAAGCAGATGGGAGTGTTTGGAGGTGGAAAGCATTGGGGAAGAACAGAAGGCTCTGGTACACAGCTTGCTGGGAGAAGTCCCCAGAATAAAGTGTGCTGCAACAGCACACAAGTTAAACTCAGAAGGAACTAGTGGATTGAATCAAAAAGCAGATCTAGGATTGAACCAGTATTTGCTCACCTGGAGACTAGCAGGTGGGAATGAATATTCCTTGATACTTATCAAGCACTGCATGCTCTCTTCAGGACTGGATTCACAACTGTGCTTAAACTCTCACAGCTTTGCTATATGTGACTCTAAAGACACTTGGTGTAAGAATGAGAAACTGTAAGTAGTAGGCAAGACTGCATTTTATTCACAATCACTGAAAAGGAATGAAAATAAATGGTCAGCTCCTGCCCTAGGTCACCAGTGGCCCTTTGCAGTCTTTGCTATGTTGTGTGCTGCATGACTTCCTTGTCATTAACCTCAAAAAAGGGACAAAGCAACAAAATTTCCCAATGATAAAATTATAGAGGTGAGCAAGACTACTAGCAAACTGTGATGAACTGCAGAAACACATGGAAGACTGACTGATGAGGAAAGGAAGAGGCAGATGCAACCCAGCATAGACAAATAAATTATACATATGGATATAAACAGCCATAGTTTCCATGTATGAAAAAATAACCTCTGAGCTTCTTGTTCTACTAAATAACAAGATCCTGCAGTTACAGTAGATAATGCCATGAAAACAGCTCAACATTCAAATTAAAAAAGCAAGTCAAATATTAGGAATTACTAGAAAAGGAATAAAGAACAAGAAAGTAATCCAACAGGCCAGTTACTTAACTACATGGCTAATGTTGTATTCAGTTTTGGTTCCCTTCTCAGAAAATAATGTATGAGACCCAGGAAAGTTTCAAAGGACAGTAAATACATTCCACGCCTTCAGTCAGCCAAATGCTAACACATTCCAGTTTAGAAGAGGAAATTTAAAGGTGACTTGCATATCTGCAGAACATGACATGGTAGATACAACTCTAGTGTGCAGGGGACGATAAATTAAGGTAACAAAAATCAGGTTTAAAATAAAACAGAAGTGGCTATTCTTTATGCAACTGACATCAATTGATAAAGGCTGCTGTTATTCAGGAAGCATATATAGTCTAAAGGAAAATACACAAGTGCTGGAAAAAGTAGCATTGAAAATTACTAAATAGACAAACCATATGATGTTCAGGAAAGCCTGGAATAGAAGACATTTAGAAGCCAGGAGAACACAGAGCAACCAAATGTGCTTGCATTGTTCTTACCCTTCCTCAGGCAGCTGCTTTTGACTACAAAAGAAACTATTGTGTTAGAAAAAACAACTTTGGTCAGGACCTGTATAGATATTCCCATGTTTATCTTTTCAGGAGTTCCAAAAGCATGGAAGTAAGGAGCACAGAGGAAAAGCACGTGCTGTTTGCTTGGCTTCTTAGTTAAATGTAGAAGACGGGGGTGCGTCTTACAAATGCTGCCAAGACTTCTCAGTCATCAGTGCTAAGTCTGAGCACTCATATTCACAAAGTGGGGATGCTATTAAACTGATAAACTTACCTTACAACACAAATATTTCCAGTATGAAACTTCCTACTTGAGGAATTTTCTTTATTTCTTACCAGAAAGAGGAAACAAACACTTATGGTATTTGTTATGGATGTTACACCAAAACAAAAGCTATCAGGAGTTCTCTTAAGCCTGTTTTAAGAAACAACATGTTCTCCCTTTAGTGTATTAATTAAGTAACCAGTGTTACCATTAAGTTCCATGTAATAATGAAAACAGTACACTTTTAGTTCTACAGACATCAAACTGGGATTTTGAATGCCAAAGACATGTCCTCCTTCTATAATTCTGCATGACAAATGGTCTACTGGAAAGTGTCTAAATGCATAAAAGCTGTAAGCCTACTGACGGTAAAATGGTGAGGCCATTTACTGGACAGTACAAGAATTATACAGTATTATGCAAATTATGTATAAATTCTCATTGCAATTGCAAGCTAGTTTTAAGCATTTCAAGGACAAAATAAAGCTAACAAGTTAGAAAGAACCCTGGAAATACATAAACACAAACTAATCAATAGAGTCACATCAAGGGAAGTCACTAGACTTCCTGTATTGCCCAAAGATCTGGCAATGGAGGAAAAGGAAATGCACCAGCAGAAACATCCATTCTAATAAATTGCCACTATTATTTTGGGCACATTTGCTATAGTTTACAGAAAACCTTTAGGGTATAAGTTACACAATGGAAGTCTCAGAGACTTAAACATGACTCCTGAGAACAGCAAGAATGCTTCCCAAGTCTTTTCTCATTTTTGACGTGTAGCACTGAGTCTAGAGAAAATTAAGTAAATGAGCTAATTGCTAAATTGTGCTGATCTGACCTGGTGTTTTCATGATATTTTACTGACTTTTCGGATTTCCTAAAAGAGTTTCATTGTTGGTATCTTTGTAACACAAAGGATACCTTGATGTTTAAAAAAACCCACACAATATTCAAGTTATGAACATTTAAAATCCTTTGTAAATTGATGCTGTGAGTGTGCAAAATTACTTAAAAGTTCCCCAGTTTGGTTACTCAGATATTTTTACAGCATACTCCTGGAATGATTTTTAGCCAGGCTAACTGGAAATAAAAATAAGTGATTCAATGCAATATAAATATTTTTCTATTCTCTCTGCCAGTAATATGAAGTATTTAGCTTCCTTGATTGCTTTTTGTAGACCTATGATCTGGAGTGTATACGATGTAAACTCTTAAAGCAGAAAGAACATTTTATCTCTACACAAATATAACTTTTGGCTTAACAAAGATTCCAGGTTCATTTCCAAATGTGCTTCATCCTATTAACCCTGTGGGTTGCTTTAGGTCCCATTAGCACCACACTTTGAAAGCAACATTATAAAAAAATCAAAAGAGCTTAAAAAAAAACTTAAACAGCAGCAGAACACACAAGAAACCATTTTCTTATGAAGCAGAATTCCTGCATGCAAGGATACTTACTGGAAATTAACACTTGTTTTGGCATCAGTGAAGGTTTCTAGTGCTAAATGCTAATGAGTGCTAAACAACATTCCTCTACCAACCACACTCAACCAAATCTGATGCTTCTCATACATGCTTTGACTATTGTAGTGCAGTAACAATACAGTGTTTATATTTTTAGATCCAGAAGTCAGAACAAATGTAGCATCTGATCTATGTAAAACATTCCATGTCATCTAGAATTTAAATTTACATACATTTCTGCATGGATAACTTAAGTACTTCTGTTACCTAAGTTAACATTTTTCCCAGCAATTTGAATCGCAATCAAAAGCACAATTCATTACATGTATTATAAAAAAATGCTTTATTTATTACTTTCAGATTGAGACTTAAGTTACTGCCCTTACTCTAATTAAAATAAATTCATGATGGGCTTTATTCCTCTCTGGACCATAAAGCAAGACTAAAATTGTACATGTAGTTTTTCATTCAAACAAGAGATAAAATCCAGGATATACTAACACTTCCAAAGGATGCATTAACAAAGCTACATTCATTATAACAAAACTCACTGGCACTCACTAGTAAATTCAACAAGTGTAGAGTATCTGGCATGATTTTAAAAGCAGTGGATGCCAAAGAAAAGCAATTGCACTATATTCACAAACAGTTCCCAAAAATACCAAGTAATGATATTACTGGTGAACCTAACTTACTAAAAACTTTTCAAAGCTATTATATACATCATTCTTTTGAAGAATATTACAGAAATATTCTGAAACCTTCACATACACTTATTTCTTTTTCTGAATAGTGGCAATCTTCAGAGTTCATGTTAACTTTAACTTGGCATTCTTCTCATGCAGAGATCTTCTTCCACATTAGCCTGTCATATTTTCAGCAGCCTAGAAACAAAAAAAAAGCATTTATTGCAAGAGACATCATGTAGATTAAATATAATCTTTTCTTGTAACTTTTAAAAGTTACCTAGAAAAGTTATAAGTCTAAAAAAACAAGCTACTTACGAAAGTTCCTCTAATGAACAGTACTATTTAAAAAAAAATGCTGTTGACTGCCATTACTCTTCACTAAAATAGCCATTGCTGTTTGCTTCTGTTATTCTATGTCCTATATCTGAGCAGCTTGTATTTTACCCTAATGCTTTCAAGAGAAGCTCAAATGCATGAATATAGTTATCTTTGGAGCTTACTTTATACAACTTATGGTAATTATTATCCCACTCATACAGATAAGTTATTGACACAAAATTTAGAGGAATGACACTAATCCTAACTGCATAAATTACACTGCCAATTATTTGATTATGATCATTAGTATTTTTATTACTGAATAACTCAACACAGTCAACAAGGCACAGCTGTTCAAGACTGACATGGGTAGGTTTTAAACCAGTTACAGGACAAACAGGCAAAGGATAGCAACAGGAACAATAAACTAGTAAAAGCAATGGAAAATTAAAACAGCCCTCAATTACTTATACATACATAGTTAAATGCACACATAGTAAACACATATTTAAGCACAGACACAAATACAAAACACGCATGAATATAGAAAAATGTTAAGTTAAAAATAAAGAATGAAGTCTTCCAGAATAGAAACAAGCTGTAGGTTTCCAGTCCACCTCTCAGAAATAACCAAATATGCAATAGAAAAAAATCATGATTGTGCTTAGGTAGACAGCAAAGAACGAAAATCCTTTAAAAGGCAAATGAGAACTTTTTAAAACTGTGGTTACCCTCTTCTACTAGTTAAACAGGTAAATATTAATATATGAAAAGCCCTACACACACACATACCCCATGAAATCCCCTCTTGTTGGTCTTTGGAAAGGCTCAAAGCACAGGTAAATGTGGTAAAAGCAGTATGTGAAGATTCCATTAGCAAGCTGCATGTACCTGCTTTAAAGGACTTTTTTAGTATCCTTTGCATACTATTAGATCTGAGGTTGTAGAAATGGAGTGATATTGGTAAGAGGAGGAAGTAGCAATCTATTTGTGATGTTATGCAGATAAAGGGGCTAATCGTGATCATAATACAAATCTGTGAGTTTTGCTTTCTTCAGAAGAGTTAATCTAATTGTTTTATTTGTACAAAATATGTTATTTGTACCATTTGCTGCTTTGTGTTGCATTCACTGCCTCTTCTCTGGAACAGTTAATTTCCTTGATTCAAAAACGAGTCATATCAAAGTACAACTTACAAATTGAAGTATAGCAAGATGCACGTACATCTGACTCTTAAAAACAAATTTACAAGCTTTTTAAACAAAAGCATTACCTTTAGAGCTTCTGTAGCCTTACGCAGCTCTTTAATAACAGATGATAATGCTTCTGGATTTATCCCTTGTTCACAAAGCCGCACACAAATAGACAACGTCTCCATATCCAAGCCAGTGTTTAATATTCTTGAAATCTCAAACAGAACTGCAACAGAAAAAAATGAAAGCATTTTACTCCCCACAGACCAGGAAATTTCAATAACAAAAATTGTTCTTCATCAACATTTAACTTCTACAGTAGAGTGTGAACATGGCAGTTATCCACTGCTGTTTGAACTTCAACAACCAGATTTAAGTTCAGCTTTCCAGCATAAGCTAAAAGCTACAGCTCTGAACATAAACAGCATCCTTTTCTCGTTCAGGAAACTTAATACTGGATAACGGGTTTTGAGAAAGTAAAAAAATAAGTGAAGAATTCAACAGTTAACATGCTTGCCACTTATGGAAAAGGTAGGCTATAAGAACACTTTGTGCTTTTGCACTCCAGATACAGACAAAGTCCTCTCTAATCTTTAGGTGTTGAGGCAGTGTCTTTTGTAGAGAGATGTAGCAGTTTCTCCACAACAGTTCTGAGCTCTTAACAACTCTGCTAACAACTGCTGAATATCTATACTAAATAAATACTAAATAAAGAAATACTAAATAAAATATACACATAGTTACACATGAAGCCTTCTGTAACAGCAGCCATAACTTCAAAAGATGGGAAGATGCTGAGAAAATAACAAATGCAAAGCAACATGCCCTGAACATTCTCCCTGGCCTCTACTCCTTCATTAGGACACTTCCAGAGAAAGTCTTCACATCTAGCAACGCTCAAGAGATTTCCTGGAAGGCTTCCATTCTGCATATAAGTTTTTGGCATAGGCATTTCATGGAGTTCCAGAGTTTTGCACTACTCTAAGAAACAGCTTCAGAACATACCAGCTTTAAATCCTCATAGTCAGCCTGGAAGAGAAAGTGAGCACCCGATCTTTACTCACCTGCACACATTTCTCACTGCTTATCAAACTCCAAAATATTTCGAGCACTCCCAGTGCCACTTCCCTCACACTCCCCATCCCACAACAGTACTTGGGTTTTGGCCTTTTTTCACATTAGAAACTATTCTAATTCTTTAACACTACTGTTCTCAAACCTTTTTCACTATATTGTTGGAGGGTTTGGGTTTTTTTGTAGTTTACGATGGTTTTCTGACGTGAGCCACGCACAAAAACAAAATATCGGGGTTCACATCCCTTCAGGTGCTGCCACTGACACCGTCCCAGGGTTGGTCCTTCCTCTCTCTCCCGTTCTCCCGGCTTAAATCCAAGAGGCATTGAGCGAGGTAACACAAATTACAGTAACCGCTACAAATAGCGCGAAAGAACAGCAAACACATATACACACACATATATTTAGAAGAACCGAAACAGTAAGAGCAGTCTAAATTACTTAGCTAACTTTAAGAAAAGCCACGCGACGTCCAAAGACACTCGCTCTACACAGGTGTTCCAACTGCTTCAGACACTACGTGACATGAAGTAAAAAAGAGACCGCTACGCGCCGCCTCTTTCAGCAGCTACGACCCGCACCCCTTCTCCCAGGTCAGGCGCCCGTGCCCACGGCCCGGCGAGGCTCGGCGAGGCGTTCCCTGTGCCCTGCAGCCCGCGGCTGGCACGCACCGTCCATGGTCTCCCTGACGGCGTTCAGGCTGGCGGCGTTGCTCGCCATGGCGACCCCCGGAACCGGAACGCCCCGAGCCGCCCCCAGCCCCGCCGGCCCCACGTGACGCAGCGCGAGGGCGGCAGGGGCGGGCTTTCTTTGAATTCGTGCGGCGGCGGCCCTGGCGATTGGCCCGTTCGAGAGAGGGGGACCTCTGCCATTGGCCTGGGAGCGCGAAGTGCGTGCTGTGATTGGTCAGCGTCCGCAGAGGGGAGGGGCTGGCTAAAGGGCCGCCCATCGCGGGGGTGGCGGGAGCGGCGCTGGGCCGGGCATGAGCGGGCGGCGCGGCGGCGGCGGCCCGGTAACGGTGCCCGTGCCCGCGCTCACCCTCACGGCGTCCGCAGCTTCCTGGCGTCC